>VYZT01002609.1:268952-313594 GCA_013400735.1 Pomatostomus ruficeps
GGGGGGGGGGGCCCCGCCCCCCCCCCCCCCCGCCGCGGCGCTGCGCCCCCTCCGCCCGCGGGGCCTGGCACCGGGCGAGCGGCCGAACACGCAGCCGCCCGGATTAGCAGCATTAGCAGCCAGCGCCGAGCAACAATTAATCATTTGCTGGTAAATACAAGCGGGAGCCTCGCCCGGCTGGCGGGGAGGGNCGCTCCGGGCGAGCGCCGTCCCGCGCGGCAGCCCCGCGCCCAGCCCGGCGGGGCCGCACCAGCTCCGCGGTGCCGCTTCGCGCAGCGGGGCATGAAGTGCCCAAATCCACGGCCCCAGTACTCCCGGAGGATGGGCGCTTAATGGGGAACATCGTTTGGAGTGTGACTTGGTTTGCGAGAGAGGGGAAAAATAGAGCGGTGTGGAGGTAGCCGCTGTCACAGTGCGTTTAGGTGCCGGACTAGCACTTCACTTGGCACCCCGTCACTTTCTAGGTGAAAAATTAGCTTGAGGTGGAATCGGAATTACACGCGTTAAATGAATTAAAAGCTGACTAATTAGTGGTTCTGACAAATTCACTGGGAAATCATCCAGAGCCAGAGAAATTTTGAAGATGTGTTGTCTAGAGATCAGTTCTTGGTCCAGACTGTGCAATATCTTTGTGGTGACTCAGAAGAAAATACAAAATCGATGCCGGTAATGATTTCTACTTGACATAAAAATTGGTGGAGTGATAAATAATGATGGGAGTAGGTCAGTTATACTGAGCAATCTGGATCGCTTGGCAGGCTCTGCTCATTTGAACAATATGTGATTTTAATATAGCCAAATGTAAGACTATATATCTCAGAACAGAAAATGAAGGTCACAGGCTGCTGTCATGGGAAGCAGTGCCTCTGAGAAGGATAGAGGAGATGTGACAGATAATAAAAACTAAGCATGGATTTTTGGTGTAATCTGCTCTATCAGAGCTATGCCATTTCTGGATCTATTGGCAAGAAAATGTTACCTAGCAGGATGAGGATGGTCTTGGCATCTCAAGACCATAACCATACTGTAAACACTTCTGGTGTCTACATTTTCAGAAAAAAAACCACCAAAGAACTGGAAATTATTCAGATAAGAGCTTCATGAACAACCCATGAGCTGGAAAACCTGCCATACAGTGAGAATTAATAAGCTCAATCTATTCAGCTTTAGGTGGGAAAATTAGGAGGTGGCTTGGTCACTCTCTGAAAGCAGTTAGGAGAGACACTTTCAGAGGATGGAAGGTTCTTTAATTTATTAGACAAAGTCATAACAGGATTTAGCACTAGAAGGTCAAGCTAACTAATTCATAATTAATTTAATTAAATATAAGTATTAATATAAGGCCTGAATTTTTCACAGTGAGGATAATTAATAGAGTAGGCAAGACATTTTTAAAACAGCTTCTTGTAGGAAAAAAACCTCTTTGCATGTAAATGTTTGGGCTTTTGACAGAAAAATATAGTTGCTTAAAGAAATCCCTAGAGCAATATATTTTGAAACAGTTTGTTTTACAAAATTGTTCTGAAATGTATTTTCTTATGTTAATTTATGCATCTTCATTTTATATTATTCTTCTACTATCACATTATAGCATGAAAAATCGTTTAAATCTATTTTCATTTTAATTTTCAAACTGTTAAGTATGTTTGCTATGTAGTACTGAGTAAATACTAAATTAATGGAAAATCCTTTTGTTGTAACACAGCAGAGAATCTTCATGCTGCCAAAAGTGTGAAATATTTCATGTGCCATGAAGTTTCTGATGACCTTAATGATTTTAAAATATAAAATAGGAATCACTATTTCCATTGTCAATCACAGTGTCTGTACACTACAGACATTGTTTGCTGCCACCTGTTGCTGATGACCCGTAAGACTAGTTAAAAAAAAAGAATCAGTTGCAAAAAACTGCATTTTAAAATTACAACATTAATTCTCCATGGAGAGAAAATACTTTAAAATGTTAGAATTTCCCACAGTATGAGAGAACCTGATTTACAGCCATGTCTAATATTCCAGCATTAAAACTGTTTACCTGAGAAATGGTCTTTCCCACTTAGACCTTCTAAAATACATGCTCCGACAAACCTTGCAGTCTTGGCTCGGGTCCGAGTTGGTGACTAAGGAGTCTGCTGCCCACACTGAACGTGGCTTTTGGATCCAGGATGTCCTCTGGATGCAAATGTTCCAGTCACCTCAGTTGCTGCTCTCTATGTTGCACGGGGGTCGCAGGAGGCTCAACCTGGTGTCCTTGCAGATGAAACAGGATTGGATGATGATGTAGTTCGAGTCCCCACTTCCAACACCCTCTAGCTGCTAATGGGTCCTCGCTCCAGAGATGAGCTATGCCAAAGAAATCACCCCAAAGATCTACAGTGGAGGTTCCAAGTCTTCAGCACCCACTGATTTTAGTGCCTGCCAGTGTCCCCCAATGAATTAATAACCTGCAGGGCCATGAAATGTCTAACGAAAATCCATTGAGCCATCATTGAATGCAGTTTTGGGGAATCAGGGTGAAGGGATGGAGTAAAAAAGTTCCTCTATCTGGGCAACCCTAGTTGGATTTAAACAGGTGACATTCCCAAGCCAGGAGGTGGACTATGGTGATCCTTGTGGGTCCCTTCCGGCTCAGGGTATTGTATGACTGTGAAGCTGGTGCTGTGTGGAGGTTCAGTGTGACCCACAGTGACCCCATGCCACTCTTGCTCCCACAGCAAGGAGGAAGGCTGTGCTCTGGCTGCCCAAGCAACTGCCAGCAGGTATCACTTACACCACTTTGGTTTGAACCACTGGAGTCCCATCGTCCCTTTGTTTCCCTGTTGGTGAATCAAAGGACAGGGGAGGCAAAATGAGCCCAGGGTGCCCTTTTGTTTCCTCGGAGTCTGTATTAGCAGCTGGGATGTCTCAAGTGTATCCCAACTTTGGGTTGCTTGGGATAGGTCCATCGTTTATGAACACTCCTGGGCCTCTTTATCATCTTGCATCCTTGCATATTTTCCCATATGCATCCCGTTTGGTTGGAAAACTTGTCCTGTTCTGTTGCAAAATAGCCTCTGTTTAGCAACATGTCTCTGCCTTCATCCTTGTGTGGAGCTGAGCAGCCTACCTTCAGATCAGCGTGGATTCCTGAAAATGCCACAGTCTCACTCCCCAGACACTTTACAGTTGAACTTAAATGACTTTAAAGAGCATTTTGACACTCTGGGATGGGAGAAGCCTCTATCAGTGCTGCTGCTTTTGTGTGCTAGTGCATGGGCAAAGCTGGCCCTCAGCCACCTGCCAGAGGTTTGGTTTGCATGCAGAGGTGGAGCCCAGGGAGATGAGCCATGCATGTTTGTTAGATGGAAGAGCTTAAAGAGATAAGGAAGCCCTCTGAACTGAGCTATGGTGTTCACAGTCCCTGGAAAGAAAGCAGTGCTTGCTGCCCAGGGATGAGGCTGGGCAAAGCCAATGGCACAGGGTGATGCCACTGCCCCTCACAGGTGACGTGCAGGAGTATTACCTGCTGAAGATCCTGCACATGGGGTGGTCTGGAGAAGTCACTTGGCTTTGCTATGCTAAAATCCACTGTCATCTCAAGTTATGGGAGGACTGGACTGCAGTGCTCCTGGTCCCTCTGCTCATGCCATGGCACTGCCCGTTGTTTTCAGACTCCTAACAAAACCTGGACTAAAAAATGAAACTAAACATTGCAATTTGAGCTTAGATTTGTTGTAAATGAACATCCTTTTCCTGAAGATCTCCATATCATCAAGAAAACCAGCTTCAAACTAAGGCTGCTGCAGAGGATAATGAACACGAAAAAAGCAGATAGCAAAATCTTGATGAAAACAATGCGAAAAGAGGGAGAATAAAAAGGTAATGTGTGTTAAGGGTTTGATCATGCTTCCAGTTGACACATCTGCTAACATAAATCTCAACCTAGGAAAATTAACAGTAAAGAAACATTTCAGTAATTCCTTTAACTTTGAATCTCTGCAACAGAAATACCAAAGTGCAAAATGTTTTCATGTGGGCTTCAGAGATTGATTTATAAAACAGAACAAAACACTTTTTTCAAACCAGAAATCATTAATATACCTTCAGTAACTATGGCTTGTCTTGAATTAACCTAGGGAACAGATTTGTTACCTCTCCTCACATTATCATATTGAATAATACTCATAGAAGCCAATTGAACTACTTGTGAGTAAAATGTTACTCAAAAAAAATAAGACTATCAAAGCCAAATCATATGTAAATAATATTCTTCAAAGTCTGCTGAACGCATCTTCTAGCCACAAAGCGATAACATTTTAATTATCAAAATATAAAAATGCTCACTGCAAAAGCCCAAGAGCCCAAAGTTTTTGAATTAAGTCCATAAAAAATAAATATATTAGGTTGAAAATTGTAGAAGTCTTTAAATAATGTATTAAACTTCTTTTAGTTTTTTCTGCATTAAAATGGCTCCAGTTGATATTGTCAAACCTTTTTCAACAGCAGTGCTTTTTAAAAAAAGCTGGAATTTTCTTGTACTTTCTTGATTCTTAGAGGTCTTTATGAAAAGCACAAACATAGTGAGATGCAAGGCAACATCGTAACATTTAGCAACAACACAGAAATTACAGTTAATGAACAATTTTCGTTGTAGTGACCTGTAAATGAGACATGTTACCTTAACTAGCTCTTGATCAGCTTCCTTTGGAACTGGCAGTCTATTCCAGAGTTACCAACTAAACAGGGAATAAATACTGTGTGCTTCCAGCACTTACACAAACTAACTTACCAGAATAAACCTTCATAAATATATTTGAAGGTTAGGGTGGTGTTTCCACAGAAAAAAGCAAAAGAATTGACCCAAATTGCATGTTACTGGAATGACAAATCTTCCCATTTTCATTTGTGCTAATGAAAGGGGATGAATGACTGGATATCCAAAACTTTACACATTTTGTAGTCATCAATTTCTACTGCTTTTGAAATGGTTGGGGTTTTTTGATGCTAACATTCTCAAAACTTATTTTGGGAAACATTTGCTGGTTCTTGGTGAAGCATTATGTACATCCTTTATGTCTACAAATACCCATCTATTTTAAAGAAATAAAACGTGCATTAAAGGATAAAATAACTACCAACTACCATCACAATGTCATCTGTGAGCTCATCAAAATGGTCTGTGTAGTATTACATCATGTAAGTTTGCTCTCTGGGCCTTAGACCTTCTGATTTCTGCTCCACCTTGGCAGAGTCAAGTAGCTGCGGATGGCTTAGTGCTTAGAAGAGGCAAAAAGTGCTGCTGTGAGCACTGCTCTTAAGGGTGATATATGAACGGAGAGCAAAGCTTTTAATTCAGAAAGACTGCATTCACATAGCAAGCCAAGACACTGGAGGTTTTAAATATCTGGTATCTTAGTACAGGTAGTACAGTACAGTACTTAGTACAGTAGATGAGTCTGTGACAGTGAATATGTCTGTTCTCAGTTTCATTTTTCTTGTAAGAGGGTGTCTGTAGGCAATATCCCTAATCATCACTGTCCATATCTGACAAGCCCCATGTTGAACTAGTGGGTAAATTTGACTTAGGCTGTTACTGACTGACAGTTTCCAAACCATGTTCTGAAATTACCTGAAATAAATCATCCACTAACATAAGCAAATTATATTTTTTTTCTTGTTCTAATTTACAAGAGGAATAAAAATAAACTAATAATAGTTTTTAGTTATTCAGCTTCATGCCATTGCAAATCACAGTGAGTGGTGGAGGTTTGCACCAGAAGTCCCAGCTGACATAAGTCGATGGCAGCAGGGAGGGAGGTGAGGGACAAGGTGGGGGATTCCCAAGGAGCATTCAGGTAACAAGGTGCTGTATTTTTCTCTCCACCTTTTTCTGCCTCCAATACTAAGTGTGAAACTATCTCAGCCTGGCTCTGGGGTATTTTGGCTGTATGCTTAGGAGAGGAGAAAATATCACTGAAAGAAACCCATGGCAAGTTTCCTGGAAAAGTCTGGGTGCTCTTTTTCTGAAGAGACAGCACAGGGGCTCAGGGACCTGCTGCTGGTTCTTCCTAGTGCAAGAGGAGGAGCAGAGCCTCTCTGCTGCTTATGATTTTAAAACATCCAGGACAGTATAGAAATTGCTCTGCATGACTCTAAAAGACAAGAAGAGGGAAGCCTGTCTTAGGAACCTAGGGAAAAAGCAGTGATTCCAGAAATGTTTAACAGAAAAGTGAGAGTATAAAGACACCATCATTAACATGGCTTGAAAGACAGGATGTTAATGCAGCTGAAAGCTATTGCTGATTGGACCTGCCAGGATATCCCCAGCTACACGGGTGTATCAGCAGCTAGAGGGGCTTTGACTCTGTTGACGTAGGTACTTATAATCAGGGGGAGAAAGTGGAGAGAAGGCACAGGAGGGATGGAGACCAAGAAACAAAAAAGAAGGAGGGGGGAGAGAGAGAGAGAGAGAGAGGGGGGAAGGAAAGGGCAGAGGGAAAAGGGAAAAGGAGAAAGAGAGAAAATATGGGGGGAGAAGAAGAGAAATGGGAAGGAGACCAAGCGAGACTGTATTTCTATAATTACTGTGGATTGGCTCGGATTAAGGGCAACTAGCTATCTCTTGGTTTTTGCTTTTTATATAACAACTAATCTCCTTCTAATCAGTTATTATTAAATTATATTCCATTTTTAATTCATTCACAGATCATTGGTGGCACAATTTGGACATCTGGACAGATAATTGAATAGAGATAATTTATGTAAATGAGGAACAGTTGTGTACAAAGGTGGGGGAGGGGAGATTTCAGCTTCCAAGGCCGGTGACCTAATGAGGAGTCTCCAAAAGCTGCCCTTGCTCCCTGGGAGGACTCAGGTATGAGGGAGGATGCTAGGAATATTTGGGTATTGTGTGTTGGATATTAACACACATACAAGAGGCCATCAAGCCTGACCTGTCTCACTTTACCTGAGGCACCAACCTGTATTGAACATCATTTCTCCCACGGCGGAAAATAGTGGTGAAATCAGCACCTGGAGGTGCCCCTGGCCTCCCAGAGAGAGGTTGTTTCTAACCCAGGCCTTTTCACTATTTGTAGTGTGATACCCCAGAGCTGCACTGACCTGACCATAGGGCTGGGGCAGCAGTGAAAGAGCTACTCTAATTCAGAACACCAGCTAGCTGCCAAGCCTAGTGCCTTGTGCAGGCTTATTGGAACCCTGGAGGCTATTTCTGACTCCTCAAAAATGCCTCTCTGCTCTTTGATTGATGTGGTCTAATCTTTCATTGCTCGTCCCAAACTCTGAATTTTGGAATCAGGAAAAACTTATGTAGATAGATGTCAAAGAAAGGTTCCATGACCAAAGGCAGTAGCCAAGTACCACAGAGGAACTGGCATTGTGGTAGCAGCAATAGGAAAGAACAGCCCCAAAGCTCTGGCTTATTGTCATCTATATGGGAACTGTCAGAATGAGCCAATGGAGAAAAGGAGTCAAATGCTGTCCAGAGAGAGAACACAATGTGGCAGTGGGATACATCAGATCCAGCATGAATACCTACAGGGTAGGGAGTCTACTTTGGGCATATTCCCATTGTAGCCAGAGGACTCTGATCAATAGGCTCAGTAGAGCCTAGGGCATGGTTTATCTTACCTTGATACAGGTAAGATAAACTGGACTAGGGGAATTGCATCTCCATTGACTTTATGGATGAGATAGATACTGACTACAAAAGTAGCCCAGCACTAGCTCAGGTGTGGGCGTCTAAAGTTAAGCAAGATGGATCCCACTATAAGGGAGGAGAGGTAATACCCTGCTTTTGCAGTAGTGGAACAGCACAACTGCATGTTCCTGTGCCTCAGAACATGGGAAGATTAAAATGAAGTTCTTGTTCTGGGTTGTGGTTGTATTACTTTTCTACTACATTTGGATGCCACAGACCTAGGTGCTGAAGAAAGAAGCATGATAGATAAATTTATCTTCCAAAGGGTGAAAGAATGCTAAACTCAATTGCTATAGCAGAAATCTAATTTCCATCACTCTATCATAACAGGAGGAATTTTGCTCTGCTTACTGAATTGTCTTAGTATTATGGAACTGTTGGAGGAAGGGAACATGACAGATGCATTCAGTGTGTGGGAAGACTACTCACAAGATTTGTTTGTCAAAATAAATTCAGGTGGAATTGTCAAGAATACAACGCAAATGAAACTAAACTGGTTCAAGTGACCTTCTTGCCCAGTGTCAGAAATACACTAAGCTTTGTTCAGCTCTGCAGGGAGTTTTTGTTGATTAAAAAATTCCCTTTTCAGGTCTGTTCTTGAGGTTCTAATTAGCAAAATGTGAAATTGCCACTGGAAGAATTATTGTGAATTTTCAGATAGGAGCTGCCAGGGATAATAAGAATGCAGCCATATAACTGACTGCAACCATAAGGCTGGGACAAAAGTTCTCAGCAAGGAGGTTTTAAATCGGCCCTTCTTCAAGTCTTCATAAACAATGAAGAAAGCTAACCAAGGTTTGTATTAATGCCACTTGCAGGATACTGAGTTGGGAGAATTTATGCCCATCAGTGGAAGAAAACCAGAGTGCTACAGCATAGAGAATATAGGTGGGAGTCAACTCAGTAAACTGTTATACAGGAAAAATCCCAGAGCCAAAAAATGTGCCTCAGAGACAGCAGAATAGTGAGAAGAGCTGGGCGTAATAGTTTGGTATGACCATAACATACTTTTGCAACATGACAAAGCTCTAAAAAGAATTGAGACAGCTCCACATTCAGAAACATGACATTGCGGAGCAGCCTATTAATGCTGTATTTCTCCAATGTTAAAACTCAAATTTTCTGTGCAGTTTCACAATTTTGTTTTTTAAGGAAATACTGATAAATGGAACAGAATGCAGAAAAGAGGAAAGAAAACTCCTGGGAACCTGTGGTTTTGGTCTGTGAGCCACGCAGAGATGTGTCTGACTTAAGTTATAACTGAAGAGAGAGGAGTAGTAATCCCTCAGCTACCAGAAAGGTACAAAATCTGATGAGGAAGACTAAGATTTGGGCTAGCACCAGGAAGAGGAGTACTAGTCACTAAGTGAAAGGCAGATCACAGATCACCTATGCACAGGATAAAGGTGAGCATTGAGAGGGGATGGATGACATTAAATTGTAGACAGTTCCCCAGAGTAACTGGTAGGGCTGTGGGAAACCTGTCATGGGGAACATTTAATAGGTTAGATGTTTTAACTCACACACATTTGCCCTCTTACTGGTGGTAGCCACTACTGCCAGACACAGGAGCTGTGCAATGCTGCTGACTCCTTGTATCCTGCCTGCTTGGCTCATATAAATGCCAGTGAAGGCAGGAAACTCCTACATAATGTACCATGTCCTGTCCCAACCTCTTTGACATGTTTTCCTGAAATCTTCTGCATGCTCTGTGTCTTTTCTGACGCTGCCTTCCCTTAAGCACTTCGGGGGCTGCTAAATATCTTAAGAGTTTCAAACCAGTTTTCCTTATGACCACTACACTAGTTTGGTAATTGGTGATACAGTCTGTTAAGAAGGGACTATTGCATTTGCTTGTTTGTTTTAATCATATTTTATAACATTAAGCCCTCTTTTCTGTTATGGTGGAAAAGCTTCATAAGAAAGGGACCACTGCTGTGTGTCCTAAACTTATCCACTCTGGGGTAGTGTATTTCCTTTGCAAACTTACTCAGTAGCCAAACCTCATTGACATTTATCTCCATTTCATCTCCAGTTTCCCTCACTTCATCATGGACTTAGTCAACTGTGTTTTCCCAAAGGAGCAGGTGGGCTGTGATGAAAATGCAGACTCAGACATAATTGACTCAGAGAGCTTTGAAGACCAGAGCTAATATTCTGGCTTGGCAGACAATGCAATGTGAGAATCAGCATGACATCTAGAACACAATGGTGAGCTGCTTGTAGTGACTCAAAGATGGATCCTGAGAATGTATCCACCTTTAATCCCAGATATAGTGGATATAAGTCCAAGGCCCATCTGGCCAAGGGACCATTATCCTCTCATGGTCTGTCCCTGATCTCAAATGAAAGGGTTTGTGCTCCTCAGACAGACAAGGGTGTGCGGACCATCAAGTGTGATACAAGTGTATGATACAAGCATCCTGGTTTGTATCAGCAATAGTGTGGCCAGCAGGACCAGGGCAGTGATTGTCCCCTGTTCTTGGCACTGGTGAGGTCAAAGTTTGAATTTTGTATTCAGTTCTGGGCCTCTCACTACAAGGAAGACATTGAGGGGCTAGAGCGTGTCCAGAGAAGGGTGATGGAGCTGCCAAAGAGTCTGGAGCACAAGTCCTGTGAGGAACACTTGAGGGAACTGGGGTTGTTTAGCCTGGGAACAAAGGGGCTCAGGAGGGAACTTATTCCTCCATAACTACTTGAAAGAAGCTTGTAGCCAGGTGATGTTCAGTCTCTTCTCCCAAGTAACAAGGAATAGCACAAGGCAAAATAGCCCCAGGTTGTGCCAGGGGAGGTTTAGATTGGATATTAGAAAAAAATTCTTCATGGAAAGGGTTGCCAAGCACTGGAACAGGCTGCCCAGGGAAGTGGTTGAGTATACCCTTGGAGGTATTTATAAGACATGTAGATGTGGGTTTTAGGGGCATGGTTTAGTGCTGGGTAAATGGTTGGACTCAATGATATTAAAGGTTTTTTCCAACCTAAATGGTCCTATATCTCTATTCTGTGATTAAGAATGCATGGGGCCAAGGAAAGAAGGTGATCATGGACAGTCATACAGACTGAAAACAGCTGGGAATAGAGAGAAAGGGTAAAGGAAAAAAATTCCAGCCTTTACTTGAAATTCCATTACTTGTGGTGGATACTCATGCTAACCTCATATATTTACAACCTCCCTAGATTTCCCCAAGGAAATGTTGCAGAAATAGATATTTCTATTAAGGTATATAGACAGTTCATTGTAAGTCTTCAAGGTATCACTTGATTTAGTTTTCCTAGCAGGGAGGAGCAGTACCAGCAGTCAGGTTGGTTATCTGGCGGTGATAGGGAAGCAGATGCTCAGACCACTCTTTTAACTCTCACAGCAATGCTCAATCAGCCATGGGCTCACATAGCAGTGATCTGGTGGCACACCCCTGCCCTTTTCCTTTAACCAGACCCCAGAAGATGGTAAAGGCCAACACTTTGTCCATCTCTGGAGTTTGGTCAACTCTTGGGTTTCCATCATTTTTCAGGTGTCCATCCTGTTGTCATTCCTAGTGAGTAAGAATACAGTGGGGTGTGAGTGAGGAGAGCAGTGATGTGTTCAGTGAACCAGTGTCACTTCCTTATGTCTCATGTCTCTCTGTGTACTTGCATCTCAAACACTGCTGAAGGTTAGATGGTGGATGTTAGAAATGAGGAGATGAATTGCTAGAAAACTAGGACTAGTGGGAACTCAGAGAAGCTGTCTCTTCCTTCCTTCTACCCTGTGCCATGACCAGTTATACTCATCTCTTTCTTGACAGAGGGACAAGTATCTAAGTAATCTCTTCCAGTGTCACCCTTGCAGTCTGTTTTGCTCCCCCTGCTTATTTTTCTTAATTTTGCTCCTAATGTCTAACACAGACCTTTCTTGCTACAATTTCCTGTGCCATGGGCACAGAGGGCAGCTTTTTTCCTTCTTTCTATACAACTTTCAAGCCTGGGGATTTTCTTTTATCCTCTCTCTGTCTTCCCTCTTCAAGTTACACAGCATCACTTCTTTCAGGTTTTCCTTGCAGGATGTGTGTGAGATCTGTGATCATTCTCACTGTCCTCCATTAGGCACTCTCCAATGAGTCCACTTAGAAAGGCAATTCCAAAGCTCAGCTCAATACACCAACTAAAGTCTCACCAATGCTGAATACCAGGAAAGGTAATTTCCAGAGGTCTTGAGAGCTGTAGTTTTATCCATTCTTTACAGTAGGAGGTTTGATTTATTTGTAACACTACACTATTTTTGACAGGGCTTGTAATCCCTTCTAACCCCTACTGCTTTTTTGGAAGAATTTCTGCATAACAAGTTGTTTTCCAACCCCTGTTTATGCATTTCATTCTTTCTGCATCACTGAGATTCTTTGCATGGTTTCTTACTGATTTGCATCTACATTTTTTTCAGCCACTTTCCAAAACTGCCAAGATGATTTTGAATGCTAAGTCTGTCCTTCAGTATACTTAATGTGCCTTCCAGGTCTGTGTCTTCCTGATGTGCCCACTCCCTCTTTTGTCATCCATGTTGTTAATTTAATCAGTGAGAAGAACCAGACCCAGAACTGATCTTCATGGAGCTATTCTCAATGTATCCTTTATTTTGATAATAAATCACTGAGGACTATATGCTGAGCACAGTTTTTCAACTAATTTTTCACCTATCTAACATTAGTTCCTGCTAATTTATATTTCCCTAGTTTACTCATGAGGATAGCTTTTGAAATGGAGCCTAAACAGCTTATGTAAGTAAAGATACCCAACAACTTCTGTTCCTTCTTTATCTGCAAGACCTGTTGCCTTGCTACAGCAAGAAATTAGATTGACTGGAAGGGACAGATCCTTGACAAATACACACTGAAAACAATTGATTGTCTCATTTTAGCCTTTGATATTTAGAGAAAACTAGGTGATTCATTCCAGAATTTTAATGGGAAAGGGAATTAAGCTGATTGGTCTATAATTACCCATCACCCTTTCCTTTACTTTTGTAAGAGCAATGCCTGTGATTTTTCTGTACTCCACCACATCTCTACAGGTTCCGGAAGACAGCCACTACTGACTCTGAGACTGCTGTAGCCAAATTTCTAAGCACCTTCAATGAAGCTCGTTATGCCAAATAAATTTGAATGCATCTAACTCAATAACATTACCTCCCCCACACACTTTTCTTATTCTATGCCAAGATTTTACTTCTTTATCAGTGTTATTAGTTTCTCTAATATTATCCTCTGTCAATAATTTTCACTCCCTGTTGAGCAGAGATCCAATATTTTGCTTAGTCTTCCTCTTGCTACTAATGAATTTACAGAATGATTTCTTGTTCCCTTTGATTATTCTGCTACTTACAAACTTATTTTATGCTTGGCCATTTTGATTATATTCCTGCTTGACTCTGCTGTTCCTCTGTGCTCACCTTTTGTGCACCAAGCTATTGCTTATCTTCTGCACTCTTCCTTCACAGGTGTGAGATCAATGGCAAATTTGTGAACTAACCAGGTTGTTTTAAATTTTTTTTCCTATATTATGATAAGACTGCCCCGCCTGGAGCAGTGGAGGGTGAGGGGTTCAGAGAAGTAAGGCTGGTGTATCATGACTTTGCTGTAGTTGAAGAAGGTTAAGGGGCAGGTTGTATTAGGAGTTGGATTAGGAGATGTCAGAGGCAGGGAAATGCAGGAGAGCCCTTTTTCCCACAGTTGTGTTTGTTGTAAAAGCAATTACTCTGAGCATTATTAAAGATCATAACCACAGCTCTAATGACATTTGTGTGGAGGCAGCAAGGCTGTATCCTTGAATTCTGCAGTGAGGTGTTAGCCTCCTTCTCCAACCTGATGGTTGATCTGATCCTCAGTCACTAACAGTGAGGGCAGATAGAGGAGGGGTGGGAGACCACAATGCTGTGTTGCAAGGAGGCCCTGCAGTGCAAGGTACCCAGGGACATTGCTAGGGCCCTGGTGTGCCCCCACAGTGGGGCCCTGTCACCTCTCACTATGCCACCACCAAGCCCCCATGTACAACAACAAACCTTCCTCCAGCATCCTGCCTTGACAAAGCCAGGGCTGAGTGCATGGGTAGAGGGCTTGGGGCAATGCCAGGGTGAGGTCCTCCTCAGTGCCCTGTCACAACACCTTGCCAATGCTGCCCCATGCCCATGTTTTCTCCAGAATTCCAGTGTCAGTGTCCTTGCCCCTTTACACTCCCCATTTTGCCTTGACAACAGGTGCTCCTCCTCCTGCTGCTGCCCTGGGCTCTATGCAGACAGCTCCCCTCCCTGTGCTTCTCATTAACACCCCTCCTAACCGGCAGGAGCAGACACCACCAGCAGCTCCTTTCCCCTCCAATCCCCTCCTCTTCCCTTCCATAATCTATCTAAATATTAAAATGAGTTTGTCCCTGATTTACATGCGTAAGAAGGGATGTAATAATGAGGACGTAGATTAGAAGATTTAGCACAATCGTTTGTGTAGATTGTGTCCCATCAAAGGACAGCTCTGACAAGCCGAGATTAAGGAGCAAACAGCTGCCGCTGGAATTCAGTCCATTTGTTTGTTTGCTGTTTTCTCTCTTGACTCCAGCAAACAGCCTCATTAACATGCAAGTGATTTGCCCCTTAAGCCTTTTCCTGTTTATTATTGGGGGAGTTGCTGACAAGGGCTTTGTAGAGTCCCTGGCCCAGTTCTGAGAGATCGACATGCAAATCAAGATTAAAATGGGAAGTAATTAAAAACAAAGAAGGGGCCATGACACCTTGGCCCACTCTTGCCTTTGAGGGATCTTAAAGTTAAGGCACCGGGAGAAGGTGTGGGGCGAGGGGAAATGGAGCACTGTCCACCAGGCCTGTGTGGCCCTGGCAGGCCCCTCTTGCTTGTGGTGTTGAGTTCTCCCTTTGTCCTGCTCTTCTCCACTCCCTCTGCCTCCCCCTCCTCAAAATGTCTGTCTACTAAACTCATTTGCAGCCTTTGCTTCAATGGCCTCGTTTGGCAGCTCCTTCCATATGGCCCCTGCTTGCTGCCCACCACAGCACGTCCTGGGCCCACTGCTGCTTTCATGTGCACAACCCCTGGCCCAGGGCTGTCTGTGCCCTCTGCCCCCTTAGCAGTGGTGTCCCCATCCAGCATCACAACCCTATGAAACAGATCTTGCAGCTTTTCCAGCATCCATAGTGGGTGTGGGACTAGACACGCAGGGATTGCGCAGCAGCCACTCTCACAGGCACTGAGAGTGATATATAGGCTCTCCTGCATACATACAGGGGTCTCCTGAAGCCACCTGGGTTGTGAAGGCTTGCTCAGGCCACTGGAGCAACACTGGGAACAAGCCAGCAGTGTGTCTTTCAGTAGCACTAAGACTCAGCTGGTGAACGCTGCTGGTTCGAGGGCAGGGGCAATGACAGTGTGCTCATCCGCTGGCTCCCCAAGTCCAGTGCACCCTGTCTACAGCTGTCTGGGGATGACAACTGTGAGGAACAGCACAAAGGATTTCTTGTGCTGAGAGAGAGAGAGACTGTCACATAAACTTCCTGCAAAGCAAGTAGCCCTTTCCCTTCACTTATCAGGGCACTTGCTCTGTTCCTTGCAAGACAAGTAAAAATATAATGAACCCTAGAAACTTGCTCCGGGAAGCAGCCACAGTTATTCAGTGTGTGTTACACAGACAAGCAGGGACAGATGTGGCTTGCTTAGCGTGGCAGCTGACTCCTGCCTGGCAGCATGGTGCTGTGCCGGAGCATCTCCACACCCAGCATCTTGTCTTGGCCACCCTCAAGGCTCCTAGCTTGGGCACAGCTGCTCCTGGACCCAGGGTGATACCTGCCTAGGTACATAGCATGCTTGCACCTTGTTAAGCAGACTTGCACGTGTACATGTGTGCATACCCTCAGTGCCAGGATGAGGCTGTTCACCAGGCGTGACACTGAACATTTCTGAAATTTGTGACTTTCCTTCATGGTTTTCTTAAATCCTGATGTTGACAGGCTGCTGTGCATATTTCCATGGGGCCCAGGGCAAGCAGGAGCTGAGGAAAGGCAGCCTGCTCTAGGCTAGCCTAAAATTCTTGGCCTTGGGGACTGACTGTTGTTTCAGTGGTTACCCAGTTGTTACTGAAGTTGGTTTCTTGCATGGCCAGGGAGAGATTGCAACACTACAGATACATGACTGCAGACTGCATTGTAATGAACACATGTGGGA
Source organism: Pomatostomus ruficeps (assembly GCA_013400735.1). Lineage (NCBI taxonomy): Eukaryota > Metazoa > Chordata > Aves > Passeriformes > Timaliidae > Pomatostomus > Pomatostomus ruficeps. The sequence continues at coordinate 284,844 of VYZT01002609.1, forward strand.
GAATAACGATATTTAAAACACTTATGCACATTGTAAGTACTTTCCAACCCAAGTCCTTTATTTTTATAATCATGGAGTAGAGCCGCACAGAGGGATTGGTCAGGAAGATCTCACTCTCCACATTGCTCCACTTAGCTGTTAAGTCCAGAAAAGCTCATGGCTTTCGTAGAAACAACTGTTTAGAGATGCAGTGCCTTCCCCTCAAACTACTTCTGCTACTTGCCAGGGCAGTGCAGTAAGGAACAACCAAACCAAAACAAGGCCAGCCTCAATATTAAGGCATTGCACAAAGTAAATGAGATGGTGGCCATGATCCTTGCAAACAGTATTGTGTACAGACAGAATGACAGGCAAGTGATTGTGAATTCCCTGCTGTTGTTTCCAACTCATTGGCCAAAATAATTAATGAAATAGTTATAGCTTTTAGTTTTTCAAACTCAGAGAATGGCACAGCTTCACTGCTTGCCCAGTTTTTTTATGTGTTTGTTATGACAGTGCCAAGGGGGAGAAGAGCATTTTCCCAGATGGGGCACTATCTGCAGGACAGCATAGTCTGGTGTAGCTGGAGTGGCCAGTCAAGTTCAAACAATGTCAGAGATAGGAATAGATATGTTTTTCCATCTTGAACTTGAATAGCCGCTGGGTTCCTCTGATCTGCTCTGACCCTGCCCCTGTACCTCTCCTCTTCCTCTCTAAGAGGTACCTCTGCAGCCAGCAGCCAGGCTCCATATGTGCTCCCGTAAGAGGTGGCCATATGCAGTCCCAGCCAGTCCCCTGACTTCCCCAGTGAGGCAGCACTCAGCTGTACAGTGCCTTGCACGCTCGCTCACCATGCAGTCCCTTCGGCAGGGAGGTCTCCAGGCAGCATTCTTTACCTGTAACAATCAGCCCTTGTTGCAATTGATTTTCAGTGGATCATTGAAAGTTGCTCCATCAGTCTAGTCCTAACAGATTTCTACTGCCTGTTTCTCTGTTGTTTTGCTTTTTTTCTTTAATTTCCATAAAGATAGAATTTTGTTTTATAATGGGATAAGGGTTCTGTGGCTTGGGCACTTAAACTCATAAAGCCCTGGGCCATTTTTGCTCAGACACAGCACAGTCAAAGCAACCATTGCTTCACTGGATAGAGATCAGATCTGGAGAACTTCACACTCCCCAACCAAAAGAGTTGTGAGTGATTAAGAATGCCACTAATAGTAGAAATGGTTAGTCAGCCTTGATGTAAATCATTTGAGTGCTCCAGCTCTAAAAGGGAATGAGCAGGTGAAATCAGTGTGCATATGCAGCATGCCCACAAATAAACAGGGAACTGCTGGAGAGCACTGTTTGCCTGCAGCTCATGTCACCATCCATGACACCATCATGCAGTGCATCCCTCCCAGACTGGTCTTTGTGAGTGTGCTGATGAACCCCAAAGAGTGGGATCAGTGCTTCAGCCAAAGGAAGACACGTGATGGAGAAAGGGGTCTGGGAAAAAAAACCTCATAAATGAGGGAAGCAAGGATACTGGAGAGGTCCCTGATTCCCCCCAAAAAAGAGGTTTTCCTCCAGAAGGGTCTAGTGATCATCCTGAGATGGCAGGTGCAGGAGAAGCTCTGGAAAGTGGTGGCTTTGACAAGGGGACAGAAGGGACACTGAGTCCCCCAGCATCTCACGGCTCTTGCATTTTGTGTGCAGAGGGGTCCCTGCCCAAGCCTCTTGCTGTGGTAATAAACGCTTGACTGAGAATAGGGCAGGCAGGAAGAAAAAAAGGAGCCTCGTGGGCCCAGCTGCAGCATGTGCCACCATGTGAGCTGGGAAGGTGGGGGAGTCTCTAATCCCTCAGGGTCAGGCCAGCCGCCAGGATCCAGCTCATTCCCCAGCATGGCAACTCTGCAGCCTCTCTCACACCAACCCCTTTGCAGGGCAGGGGCTGCCTGCAGCCTCTCTTCTTGGGGCTTGTGCTCCAAATAGCTGCAGTCACAGAAATACCAAGTTTTATGTACACCTTCTTTTGGGAGGTCCAGGAAGCTTTTGTGACCTGCACAGACACTTAGCAGGGTCCAGAGGGAAGGCTGCATCACCTAGTTTGTCCCTCTAATTGCTGGTGGTTTCATGCACCAACTTTGCCAGACCTGTGCTGGGCTGTTGTTTTTCCTCTCTGTCAGGAAAAGGAAGTATAAAATTATACTTATGGACATAATGGGGATTTTAAATCAAAGCCACTCCAATGCAGGGAGCTTCTCTCTTCAGAGCTGAGATATTCAACTAGCCCTCCACTGCATCCTTCTTCTGACTATGATTATTGTTGCATTACTATTGCTATTATGTCATAAATTGACATCTTGTGTTCCTGTTTGTTATCTGGGGATTCTGCTCTAATCTTGACAATCACTAATGCAGTGTAAATCCAGCACGCTGGGTGATAATCTGGCTACATAAAAAAAAAAAAAAAAAGTACTTTCTAGGCATAATCAAAACCTTTCACTTTAATATTGAGCACAATACTTTTACGATGAAATTGCATTTCCCCAGCTCTTCTTCTCTGCAGCTCAGAAGGATACTGTGCTCTGTTTGCCTTTAAAGTGGGTTTTCACTGGGATTTAGTGGGCAGGGTGCAGGATCTGGCCCCTGGCACAGCGGAGAGCAGTTTGTGTCCTGTGCTCCAGTGACATCCAAAAGTTGGCAGGAGCCCTGCTCCTTCCCTGGCCTTGGTGGGGAACGTCTCCCCTTCACCAAACAGAGTTCTGGAGGATGGATGGGGACTTTCTTGGACTGTGTTAATTCCACACAAAAATTAATTCAGTATTACTCATTTTTATAGGTAGTAATTAGTGCCTGTTGAAACCCTGTTTTCCACCCAGATGCATCTTCAGGTTAAGTTGGTGTGCTCAGAACTGAGGAGGGCCTGGGTCAGTGTTTCAGTCCCTTTCTCAGAGAAACATGAGAAGGGTAGAAGTGCAGAAAGCACGGCAAGCCAGGGAGAGAAAATGCGGAGGGTGAGATGGTGCATTAAGGCTTGGTGGTGCGGATATTTTGCAAGAAGAAACATCCCCCCTAAGCCCAGGCCATGGCTTTTTGCAGGCCCGGGCCCCAGGCAGCACCAGGGCCGCCCCGCGCCGTCAGGGCGGGAGCGCCGCTGCCCCTCGGCTCGGCGGGGCCCCGTCCACGCTGCCCATCACGGCGGNCGCTGATCCTAAACAAGTTTGCCAGCCATGCTTTTCTCATGGCTCCCGCACAATGGCCCGTTTTCTGCCCACCTGCCGATTATGCTTAATTAGGCGAGGAGTTGATTAATTTGAGGTAATTGACAGCTAATTACAGGCCTGAGGGCTCATTAACTTGACGTCCTGTCTGAGGGAATCAGCTGGAGGGGGTCAGGTGATGTCCAGCCCCCCTCTGGTGCCCGCTTGCCTCCCGCTCACCTGAGCGGCCCGGGGTGGGGACAAGTAAGGCTGCCCTGTCGGAGAGGGGATGCTGGGGGCCAAGGCCACAGGGCATCGGGAGAACAGACACCCCTGGAGGGGACGCAGCATGAGGGATGCTGCAGGGCCGGAGGGCTCCCCGTGGTGATAAAGCAGGAGGAGAGGAGTTTGGAGGTTGGTGATGAGCTGGGGGCTCGAGGACAAGGAGCCAGGCATGCAGGCAGGAGGGGAGAGAGATGTGCATGGGGTGAAAGTTCCCAAGGCTGCATCTCCCTGTAGGCTGAGCCAGCAGTCCATCACCATGCCCATGGCCACAGCAGGGTGTCTGGGATGATGGAGGGATGTCACAGGTCCACCACGTCAACAGGAGTCTACAGCAGCTGCTGGCAGGCTGCAAGTATCCCTACTTGTTTTACTGCAAGGCATCATTTGTCACTTCATGTTTATATCACACAATACAACTCCTGATTGAAAAAAAGGGAATCTTTTTTTCAATAAGACTTTTCTCAGTTACTTTGTACTGCATGCAAATCACGGGACAGCAAAAGAGCTGTTTACCTAACATCCTATTGATCTCCCCCAATGGAGAATTCAGGCATGTCCTCTGGATTTACAAATGTATCCTTATCTCACCTTTCTAGAATTGGCAGGATCCCTGCAGAGAGGGAAGCTAAATGACATAACCAAGATTACATTGAAAATCTAAGCTGGATCCAGCTTTTTGAGCTGTACACCTTGGGCCTTGACCATAAAACCATCTTCACCATTCTCTTCAGGCACAAGGCAGATTACCTGAAGATGATTGCCAGAGGTCTGGCCTTATGGTTAGTCTTCTCCTGGGGGACTGGCAGGTCACAGGTCTGGAATGTTCCTGGCAATGCTGAGGAGAGGAGCAGAGGATGCCTTTTTAAAAAGATACCACCTGATTATATCAGAGAGGATGTGACTGGAGAAATGTACTTGAAAGGTCACAAAGGTTTTGGATGGCTCCTTGTTGCTGTGGAAGAGCTCGCTACCCTTATGCTCCATTTCATCTTCAGGAAGTCTTGCCCCAGATATCATGGATGTAATTCCTGATTAGTAAGCTTGGCTCAGGATTCAGTGGTAAGGCAGTACAGGAAGTGGCCGAGGGGAGGAATGAGAAGTAAGCCATGCTGGTGAGCAGAATGACTACAGGACACAGTAATAGCTGGACTCCTGAGCAGACACAGGCTTCATACCAAGGTACTTCACACTGCTACAAGCAATGAAGGCTAGGATAACAGAAATCAAAGGAATAGGATCTTCTGGCAAAATTGCAGACAACTCTTCTGTGAGCGTATGGAAGTCTGGTGAAGAATCTAAAATATCATCATAAATCACAGTTTGACCTGACTACTGGGGCTCTTCAGCCAGAGGAAGCTGCATTGCAACTGAAGCCTTCTCAGACACTTCCCTTCACCCACTGGCATCATTCCTCTGCCTTATTTTGGCCTTACTTCTGCCTCTGGCTCCCATGGAAGTGCTATGCCATCCTCACATTCTTGGTGTGATCAGAAAGGATGAAAAAGATACGTGTCTCATCTGCATATTGCTGACAGTAGCTTTTAGAAACCTGACTAAACAACTTTCTTTGATATCTGGTTATTACATTCCACAGCTAACTTGTACACTGCCCTGTATCCCTTTGGAATGTACTGATGTTTCATTTTCTAAGCTCTCTTGTTTAAATTTCATGGAGTTGGGTAAAGCTGACTGGTCTCTATGGCAATCATTATTTAATACCCTTCTCCCATTTGTTGTTCCTTCTTTCTACCCTAAACACACCCAGATTGGGTGATGATTCACGGTATGGAGGCCAAATGGACCCATGTGACAAATAAATTTTGCTCACTTGCTTAGAACCTCTCCCATGTCTGTCTCTTTCTGGAGAAGGTGTCCATAATTTAAGTTGCATTTGAGACGAGAACACCCCAACAACTTTTATAGTGGCATTTATCATTTAGAACCTGGGAGAAGAGTTATTTGGAGGAGCCCAGACAAGTAGTTTCCTCTTTTTCTCTCTAAATCCATTGTTGAAATTGGCTAAACCTTGGCAATTTCTCATCTTGACTATTACAAGGCTGTTGCCTTCTAGTGTAAATACAAAGAGTGTACATTGGTGCAATAATATTAAGCATTAGGCGTAGCACTGGGTTACCTCCTCATTAATTTCTTCCTCTTTCCTGTGTTAACACAGATTTCATCAACAGTGGTGAAAGAATCTCATGAACAGGGATATATTTAACCATATACATGTTCTATGAGCTCATAGCTTAATGTTATCATCAGCTTACAGATGGAGTACTAGGACTCAGGTAGATTAAGTGGTTGCCCCCATTTAACAGGATGTCTGAGGTAGATCCAGATAGGAAAAGTGCATTCTGCATATTTTAACTCACTGAACCTTTAGGGCTCTCTCTTGCTATAGAAAGCCTCACCCACCAAAAGCCACACTGTGATGCTGAGTTCCTTTTGGAAAAAGGAATTTTTCATAGGGTCCATGATTCTTCTGAGGTCTGAGCTTTAAGAAAACTTCCTTTTTGATACTGAATATTTGCCTAAGAAATTTTCCCAAGAAATATCTGGAAGCCAGAAGTCCCACTCACCATCCCTGGAAGTGTTTCAAAAGCATGTAGATGTGGTGCTTAGGGATATGGTGGTAGACCTGTCAGAGTTACCTTAAGGGTTGGATTCAATCTTAGAGGTCTTTTCCAACGTTCATGATTCTATGGTAACTGAGTCAAGAGCTCCTTCGGTCTGTAAGGAAATAGCTGAGCCCAGTCTTGGGGGTTAGTTCTAGTAGCAGGAAGTTTTACACAGCTATAAAGCTCTGGGTAAGCTGGTCTTTGAGGGAGTGGTAAGTAGCCTCACTAGGATTGTCATACGGATGTAAAAATCAGGATAGCATAGGATCATTTATCTGAGAGGTGTTTCCTCAGAGAAATCCACCCTATAACAGTATATTTTTACTTAGGCTGATGTCACTTCAGCCAGGGAGACTGTTTATTGGTATATGTTCATGACAAGCTATTGGTATTTAAATACAGGTCTCTTGGACATCCAGAATTCCATTAAATTTAGGCAAATTCCTTTCCATGCTAAGTCTGTGGGTGCTAGAGAAAAAAAATTTGGAAAAGTATGTAATACCAGTAGTTTGTTTTACAGTAGTAAAAGTGCAAGTAATCCCTACACAAACTACACATAAGCTTTCTAAGTAAGTTAGCAGAATGAAAATTATTGCTCTGATCAATGACAGGGTAACCTGTTTGAACTTCATTTACTTTTTATCTCAGAAGTTTTGGCTTTGGAATCCTCTTGTTCTTGGGAATCCAAAAAAGAGGAGGAGACCTCAGCAAATTGTTTGCCTGAGGGAGGCAAGACTACCATTTTGGAAAGCAGTCTGGACTCCCAGCAGGTTGGAGTGTTTTAGAAAGATGGTTACCCTAAGCAGTGGCAAGGATGCTGTTGCTATGCCTGGGCCAGCACATGGTGCTGCATCAGCCATCATGTGAAGCAGTCATTTGTGTCACTGGATGAGAACTGTGCTCAGGTGGTGACATGGCTTGTTCCTTCTGTAATACCCTTTCCATTGCTTTCCTCTTTGGACATAGCTCAGGCCATTTCAGGAGGAAGAGCATTAGATGTAAAACACTTAGATTTTTTTGACTACAGCTGTTCTTCTCCGATTTGGCAGACACAAGCTGTTGTTCAGCACTAACATCCCTGCACCACATGTCCAGCCACAAAGGCCTACCTCATAACTGCATTTGCAGCTGAAGCTGTGTATGACTCTGTCCACACCACAATCTGTAATCAATGCTTTTTAAAAGAGTGACCTGCTGATTCTCCAGTGTCTTCATTTAATTTGGGTACCTCTGCAGCATGAGATAATACAACAGTAGGCCTGAGTTTTCTGAAATATTCCCTGTTCTTTTTCTTACCTAAGAATTTCTTCTGCAACATATGGAGGGAGTGACCACCAAAAATAAGCTCTTTCTATTGCGTCTGGCTCCAGAAGTAATTTTTTTTCCAATACACAGAGCCTGTGTGAAGTAGCTCAAGGTTATGATGCCAACAATAGAAGTTTGATGAAATGTTGCTTTAAAATCCCTGTACTACGTATATGCCCGTGTTTGTACATCTCTCTATTGGCACCTACTCTGCAAGGCTGGATTACAACTCTCCCAAAGCAATTAGACGGCTGAATTTTAGGTCAAGATCCTGCTAAACAGCTTCAAAAACTAACAAATATCCATAGGCCATGGTTGCATCAAGCAGGTCAACCTCCCACCTCCGAAGTTCAAAGAAAGTTATTTTTCTGGTGCTGCCTATGTAAGTGACATAGCTGCCAATCACCAGAAAACCAGCTTGTATTTTAAGCTTAAATGAGACCTCAGGATCAAAATTCTACAGTACCAACCCAAATGCAGTACATGATACACAAATTTCTGATCCACATGCTTAACTTCATGTGCATGAGAAGCCAGTTAGCAGAAGAGTGTACACAGACTTTTTATATAATTTCAAACATCTTTCACCTTAAAGAGCTGTTAAGTAACTATTCTCTATCAGTATCTGGGTTTCAGAAGAGAAGCTGCCTGATTGATTGCTTTGCTCAGGAGTAAGAGAGTTACTGTAATTATCTTGTTTGCAAGAAAAATAAGAACATTTATCTCATTTTAGGTTACCGGAAGAAATAGTAGTTGTGAAATTTATCATTAGCTTAAATGTATTTTTATTTTGCTGGTGAATAAATGTTGAATGACTGACCTCTGTGCTAGTATTTTTCCCATTATTTCTGTAGGAATTGTATATTAAATTTTCCATTAAATGTTGAAATTTTTCAAGACATTTGACTGACCCAAACAAGAACAAACCACCTTATGTGTTCTAAATTTTAACATTTTGAGGTGAGAACCAAAAGCCATCAGTTTCCATGCGGTAGAAAATAAAGAATATTTTTGAACATTTAGCTTACATGACACTATGGTCATGCACAGCAGTGCTGATCTGTTGCAAACTTGTTTGAATTAAACTGAAGAATCCCAAGGGGGATGTTATATCTAATTTATTTGAAGATGCTGCAAGGCAGTGTGAACCACAGGAATAAATGAGAAGGAAATCTTCCTCTTGGCTAGATCAGCAAGTCACCGGGAGTATTAGTCTGCTGGAGTGCCCCAGAGGTGTTGGTCACCTTGAAAAGAGTAAGACACCAAGTGAGTTCTTCCTTGCTAGAATCCACCTCTCTGTACATCCAAGTAAGGACCGAAGGTCCAGACTGAAGAGGGCACTTTGGCAAATGTGGGACTGGCACGGTGGTATGGATGAATTGCCAGCCAACAGCACAAGTAGCAAAAGGTTTGCCCCTGCACTGTCTTCTGAGTAATGCACTGACAGTGCCTCCTGCAGGTCTGGAGAAGTGACTGAGGAAAAAAGAGAGAGACAGCTGATTCTGAGCATCTATCCATACCTTCTCCCAACTAAAGGTATTTTGAAGTTGTGTAAGTCCTAGACATGAAAAGACATCAGATACTCAGCCCTTGAAAGTACAAACTCTGTTTACTTGGTATAGCTCCAAGCTGGGATTTATAACCAATGTGGTAGGACAGCTTCCCAGAATTTATAGAGGCTGACTATTTAGGCATTATTTTGATGACCAATCTTCAATCCAATGCTGAGACAAAATTAATTTACTGCTCTGATAATACAGTGTTCTTTTTGTTAGCTTCCCTCAATAATACCTATAGCTTACATATGTATACAAATATGTATGTAGCTTATTTGAATGCTATTTTTATTTCATCTTAGTTTAAGACTTTTATGAACATTATAATAAAATCATGTACAAATGCCCTCCTGATACTTCTTCAGTAGGCAATAACAATTGACCAGAATGGATATTTCCAGGCAAAAAGCCTGACTGGATTCACTTAAGAAGTCAATAATTTCCACACATTTGTTTCACTGACAGTACATTTGGCTCATCAGCTATATAACACCCTACCTGTACACTCAAGTTTTCAGGTCAAAGGAGACGTCTGTCCACTTGCTGCAAGGAAAATGATAAATCTTACTTTTTTGTCACGGACAATAATTTTGTTAAGTTACAAAAACTAGGAAGCTGCCTACAGAAAAGTAACTGTGCTATTGATCATTAAAACAAAACAAAAGAGAAGCAAATCTGGAGTTCCCAGGAATATCTATTGCCAGTAAAATAATAGATTTTTTTTAAAAATAGGGGAAAAACACTAATTACCTAGAGATAAGAAAACAAGCATCAGTACTAGGGATTTCTAAAGAACAAATTGTGCTGGAGAAACCTGATTGCTTTTTAAAATAGAATTACAAAATTAGTGGATGATGGGAATACAATGGATTTGATGCATTTGGATTTTACTAAAGATTTGGTACATAAATCCTACTCAAAATTAATGCAAATGGGTTTGGCTATACCACTAGATGGAATGGAAAATTGGCTGGAGACCCACAAATAAAAGATAATTGCCACAATGCCGCCAGCAGGGGCACTGGGCGTCTGCCCAAGGTTTCAGGGGCTGGCCATGCTGCTTCAGAACACGGGAGGGCTGGCAAAGGTCCAGCAGGGTTTCACCTAACCCACCGATGTTCCAGGCATGCCGAGGAAGGAGAGACAAAGCGGAGGGGCTTCTCAGATGGTTTATTCAGCACCGGGGTCGTGCCAGGGAAGCACTGGCACGGCGTCTTACAAGTACATATATACCAACGTGAGGGGGCGGGGGAGGATACAAACATCCTATGAGGTAGGAATGCGGGGTTTGAATTTTGCAGGCTTGCAGTGTATTGGGGGATACAGAGCCTTCCCGGGGGAGAAACCAGATAACAGGGGGTGGGGGCAGGGGGAGACGGCAGAGCCTGGCCATGAGAAAACCCAAAACCTGGCCAACAGCATACCGCAACAGATAATGATGCATAAAAAGGTATTGTGTTAGGGAAGAGATCTCCCTTCCAGAGATTAGCAGTCAGCTCTGTCCTATTTAACACCTCTTGACATGACATCTTCTGCCTGAAAATCAGAAAATTGTTAAGAGAGTGAAATATGGAAGGACATGAGGGATAGACTGGCTGAAAATAAAATTGTATCCCAGTAAAAATAAATGTATTGTCCAAACCACAGTATATAGTCATGAGGACGTCCCTGGAAAAGACCAGATGAGAATAACTGCAGCAGGAACCAATGAGATAGGAATTAGCTGTGTAGGACAGCAGAAAAACAGATGAAGTGTTTCAGTAATAGAGCTGCAATTCACCCCAGTATGGAAAGACCAAAAGGCTTTTGCAGTATCTTTGTCCCACATATGCTTACAGTGAGGTCCCAGGCAGGTTTTGATGGTGTAGCTGGTAGGGCAGCTCCAGGAATCTCTCTTGGTGCATGCTGGAGACAAAACTGCTGCATGAGATTTTTCTCCCCAGAAACAACCAGTGTGGACATAGTGAAGTCAGCCTGGTTTGGGAGGAGGGCTTTAAACAGATCCTCATTCATTTTTTTAGAAATTGTAAAACCAGGAAAGGAAATGGCAGTAAAGCAAATTAAATACATTAACAGCAGACATAAATCCCCATTTTCCTAATGTTTTCCCATTCTCTATCACTCACTTTGTCCATTTGCAAGTTCAGCTATTAATCATCTAATCTTAGCATCCATCCACAGTTGTACATGGGTGTCCCAATGACTTTTGAACCTGTAGGCCAATTTCAGACAACTTTCCAGATAATACATTTCTGTACATTTTATTACATTAATTGGCTAAGAAAGGAATCCAATGACTGCCCTCACTGAAGAGTGAGCATACCTCCTATAAGGCATCAGAGAATCCACACATGATGCAGTCTTGAGAGACACATCCGCAAGGAAAACCACACTTCCTTGGCTGGTGCCACTGCTCATGAAACTTCTGCTTTTCTCTGACCTATTTCTTGCCGAAAACCACCACCTCTTCCTATTTGCTTCCCTCGTGTTTTGATTTTTTCACTATTTTTCTTCTTATACTGCATTTATAACAGTCTGCCTCCTTCACTCCTTTGCATTTGCTCCAACCTCCTGCCCGTGCTTTGCTGTCTTTCAGAACGTACTTTTTTTACCTATCTTGGTCTCCTGTCCTCTAAGTCCCTATTTCTAAGTCCCTAATTCTTCTCACTTACCTGCATTTTTCTTTCAGTCTTCCATATCACTTTATTTTCACAGTCTTCTCCCGGCAAAAAAACTTGCTAATAATATTTTGATACTTGCTAGTAAAACTCCTGTAAACCTTACCCAGATGCATACACAAGTGGAGTGCACTAATATTTATTGCAGCAAGTTCCTTCCTCTCCAAATTATTGAACTGAATGAGAGAAATTATCTCTCTTTTGCTAGAGAAAATAGTTTTAAGCTCCCTAGAGAGCTGCAGTGATCATTTTAATAATGTTCTGTGTTAAGGCAGGATCAGACCCACAGATCATCAGAGCAATAGCAAACTTTTCAACATGGTAAAATTAGGAAAATTACTTTTTTCCTGCCCTGGTCTGTCAGCAAACATTTGGACTGAGCAGGTGTGGAATTACATGAAGTCTGCAAAGTGGCACCTACACCCTCTGTGCATGAGTGTAAAAGGCTCAGCAAGGTCAGAATAAGTGTTCGACATCAGTGAAGATGTTATAATTATTAGTAGGATCTCTGTAATGCTCATAGCTTTCTTCTAAATACGTGTGTACACCGTGCACACTGTGGCAGTTAACAGCACTGTGAGAAACCTTCATTTTTAGTGTTCTATTTTTAAATTATCAAATGTTTAATACAGCATAAAGTCACTTAAAAATTAAGTTCATAGAACAGTTCTTACAGGTCTTTAAAAAAAGACTAAAATATCTGATATTGCACCGTAATTTATTGTTATTTAAATTTCTTATGCCTGTTGGTTGATTAGGCATTTGCATTTTTATTTATTTCTTTACTTTAAAACCCACATCTATTTAATGAAACAACAGAGCAGATGGGAAGCAGTGGAAGGGCCACTTGACTGTGGCTAAGAAGTTACAGGGTTTGAACTGTGCTGGATAACCTCTAATGAGTCTCTACATCTTGGCATCTCCTTTTCTCCTCCCACTCTTTTACTGTTTCATCTGCTTCTAACCTCTTGAGGACAAGAGACCCTCACCTAATTATGTGTTTCCATGGTGCACAGCACAATATAGTTTCAATACTTGCTGAAGTCATCATGAATTAAATGACTTTAGTAGTGCACTTGACAACTAACTGCTGAAGAGATGTCCTCCAAACACCACTCTAGCCCACGGGCCAGGTACCATACAACTAGTGAGTGTTACATGAATGCCAGGAGGTCTCAGTGAAGGCCACAAGAAGTCACTGCACCCTTTCCCTCCATCTGCATATTTTTACCTGTCTTCACAATGTTCTTGAGTACTGCTAATCTATATGAATGGATGTTCTTTTTCAGAATGCCATTCTCACAAGGACACAAAACCAACACATTTTTTTATGCTCAGTCGATCTTTATCTGCATTTGGAAGTCAGAAATTTGACATGATACTATCAATACAGCAAGATGGCAGGCCAGTCAAATAGAGGTGTAACAAGTAGGGACACCAATACTTCCTTGGGCAAAGAAATGGAGATAAATTGGCAAAACCAGCCATGTGTCCTTTCTCCTGGTGTCTGCCCGTAAGGCCCAATCTCTTGAGGAAGGCCTGACATTGGAAGTGTCACCAACCCCTTTGCAGGGAGGCCACTCGACTCCTGAGCTTCCAGAGCACAAAAATGGAGATGGGTGTGATGGTCTTTAGTTTTCTGGCAGTGATTTGTGACTCCTCCTTAAACCAAGACTGAAGGATCTGGAAGACAAGGTAAGTGGCTACATGTTGTAACAGGCAGTAGTTTTCCTTTTCAGAAACTGTTCTGCTGTGACACTGGAAAGCAGTGCAGATGTGGTTTTCATTGAGCATCCACCAGAGAGCCTCAACTCAGGTAGGGTGCTTGTGTTCAGATCTTTCTCTCTGCCTCTTTCTATCCGTGAGGCAGCATAAAAGCTGCCAGCTTACTGGGGGGTAAGGCAGGAGCAATAAAGCTTTCCTCCTTTCCTCTCTGGGTTTTAGTAAGAGGATTATACATCTCCTCCTTCTAGAATAAACCTCTTTGCAGAGAAGATACTTCTCAAGCCCTCTTTGGAGATCAGGCTCCTAAGATCAAGGTTCCTAAGATTCAAGCCATCACAGCAGCCAGTACGAAATGAACACCAGTTAAAAGGGAAAGGCATTTACAGCTCTGCAGGACTGCAGGGCTTGGACATAGTGTACATGCTGCCATGGCAAAAGGATCCTTGTCTGGTTCACAGCTATTGGACACAGAAAATTAAGGAGACACAAGCACAGGGCAGAGTTCAAGCTCCATCCAAGATGACAGGAGACTGTTGCTGGAGACTTGGGAGAACACAAACCCCTGCTGGAACAGCTTCACCACCCAGGACAAATAGCCCAAGAAACTAAAGAGGGAACCTCTTACAACTTTAACCCTTGACAAGGTATGTCTGAAAACAGTACCCAAGCATGCATGAGTGCATGCAATGAGTATACTGTTAAAAGAGAGAAAGCAAATTAAAAGCTTTAAGACATGGTTATACATTTTACAACATTTAGCCCAAAGATACAAAGGACCTTTAGAATGACCATAACATCCAAATCAGACTTAATCACTAATACATTCCCATAACTTTGGAAACATCAACCAGGAATTAACTTGTGCAAGTTACTCTGATTACAAAACACCTATGTATTAAAATGAAAGTCTGTGTGACAAGTTAATAAAACTACTTACTTCCACTGAGCCTCCTCAGCACACACTATTCTTCCCTTCTGCTCAAGCCATCTCAGCTGCTGTGACACTACAGACCTGCTCTGGTTCCTGCTTTGTCTTCTGTCTCTCTCTACTCCCTCTGTAGCAGGCCACTCTCTGCTGTCACTCTCTTTACTCTCACTGTAGTAGTTTCAGGCTAATGGCACAAAAATACACATTTTGGTTTTAGCATTTTCTATGGCTCCTTTGGTCATCACCATCACCTATTTTAACCTTTGTACATCATTTCAATGTTGTCTAACTGCCTTTTGGAGCAAAACAATCATCCTGATATGTACATACATCTTGCTTTTCACCTCAGACCATAAGCATCCCATCATCAACATAGAGAGGGATAGTCTGATTCACCTCCATGTCACCTCTCATCTTTCCAGCTTTCCCCTTCCTGGCCACACTGAGAGCTGTGATGATCACAACAACTCACAGGAGATCTATTTCTTGATAGCACCTGGAGGCCCTGGCAATTCCTCAGCTCTCTCCTTGCTTCCCACTTTCCAGGGGCAGAAGCTGACACATTGTCCTCTGTGTGAAGGGTCACTGGGGAGAGGGGATTGCTGGAGCTGCGCCTGCTGCTACTGCAGCACTATGCCCTTTCCATCTTCTCTGTTGATTGTTTTACTGATTCTTCTGCACTTCTGGATGGCTGATGGATGCAACCCCCTTTCTGCTTGTACACACAGTATTTGCCTGGCTTGCCTAGTGAGATGGTTGGGTTTTGGAAGCACCAGGTGCAGCTGCTGGGACTGCTGGTTGGAGAAACATTTGCCTCCTGAGCCCGTTAATTAGCACAGTAACGGTAACTGTGCTCCATTAGCCAACCCATGTGGTCAAGTCCCCTCTCCGTCCACCAGCCTTGCCCTTAATGAGAGCTGGAAGGGGGACACTCACAAAACACTGCCTCAGAATAATATTCGGCTTTGTCCACCGCCGGTAACGAGAGCTGACAGGATCACTACGTCCATTTCTCTTCTAATTAGCACACTTCCAGCTCGGCCTGAGCCAGCAGCCAGAGAAAAGGGATCGGACAACCGTACCGAATCACAAACACAAAGAGGCCCATTCCCCATAATTAGGTGAGACAATCCCTCAGTCTTTTCTCGGCTGGAGCTTGCCGGTAAGACTCTCGCTGTTTTGGTAAGTCCCAGCAACACACGTTACACGTCTCCCCAGGACTCTAATAAGCCCCTAATTGTCTTCCGCTTCACACGGCTTGTACGATAGGTCTGACTTGGGGGAATTCTTCTAACGAGCGGCAGCCAGCACTCCCCGCGCTGCAGACGGACAGGGAGCCGCCTCTTGGGCATCGGCAGGAGAAGGGGGACAGGGAGAAACAGCCAGAAAAGCAATCCAGGCACTGGGGCCCAGCTACGTAGCACGGGGCCGGCGGCTGGGCATCAGCCACACAGTGCTGGGGACGTGGGCCTTCTCCACCCCTCCTCCATTTCCACCATCCATCTGCATGGTGGAAACCCAAGTTCAGCTCTCTTGACTGTCTTATCCTCCATCTCCAGCGGTATACAGGCACTTGTGCTTCCACACAGAAATGCACCATCAAAACCAAACATCTGACTGCAACAATTTGCCTCAAGTCTCTCCTAAGGCTTGCTGGGGGCTGCCTTAGAGAAATGCTACACCTGGCATGTGCTTTTCTCCAGTGAGGCCCTGCCATGGATGTGCCCCTCAGTTCAGGCTGGGAAGGAGCATGTGTGTAAACAAGACCCTGTCGGTTCTTGTGTAAGGGAACACGTGCTGGGTCTCACAAGACAGATTTCTAAAGATTCTCACAAAATTTTTAAAAACATGGGTTGTGAGGTGGGTAGGAGACCTCAGCTCAAGCTCTCTTATCAAAACAAGGCAAAGAAATACACATACTTCCTCTAATTTTCAACCTGACACTTTCTTCAGAAACCACCATCAACCAAGTATTTTTCAGCAAAACATTTTCCTTAATTTTTGATTACAAGCTCATATTGAGCAAAATATCACAGCTGACCCTGTTAAGGATACTCTTGGCCTCCAGATCCATTTGCCTCCTGTGCAGCTGATTACAAACTGATCCCTTCTACAAATCAGGGCTCACCCTGATTTCCCTCACAATGGACCTCAGCAGAAGCAATTTGTCTCATTTTTACAGGTGCTATTTGGCTTCAGTGTGCAAAGCAGGGGAAAAAACTTAAGACAGGGTAACAAACTGATCCATGCAGAGTACAAGAAAAAGACAGGTGCCACTGCTTACCCTGAAAGGCAATTTCAGATTATATATATATACACATATATATATATATATATTTATATAAATTAAAATTAGCTATAGCTAACAAGTTACTTTAATAAAGAGAGAGGAAAACAAACTGAAGGCCACAGAACTAGGCAGCCTGAACAACTGTGCCTACCTGGGTCACTCTGCTGGTCTCTTGTCCCTCATTCTCATGTAGCTGGTGAACTCTCTTCCTGCTTTTTCATATGTAGCCTGCTGCATTTTGGGCTATCATAGTAAATGGAAGATGGCAAATGGCAAATTTCTGCTGCTTCAAAATTAGCTTAAAATTCTGTGATTATGAAGAATATGGTGCCTGGTATTTTTGAGAGGGAAATCCTCCCTTGCATGTAAGTGTCTGCAAGCACAAAATTTAATTACCCTATATTATTATGCCTACTCATCAGCTATGGGCCACAGAGCCAGCCTTTCAAGTGATACAGAACCAAGTCAAGTACTTTGTCCTCACAGAGATCTGGTCAATAAATAAGGTGCAAGGTCATTCTTATTACCCATTTTTTCTACTAGCAATTAAGTAAGGGCTTTCAAGCTCAGCCCTCTTCCTCTTTTCTGTTCCTTACTGAGGTGTCTATAACAGAGACAAGCAGGGAGCATTCTGGCTTCACTGGTCACTGATCTGTATTATAGGAATCAGCAGGCAGGGCAGAGGTCAGCCACACAAACCCAACAAGAAAATGCCTATTCTGTACACTCATCAGCTGCCTGGAGTCAGTCATCCTCCTCAAAGAGACACGATGGAAAAGGTCAAGTCTAAAAACTGGCAGTTTCAGTGGATGATGAAGTCAAAATGTGAAGGGGTCCTGCCATGCTGAAAATCTAGCACAATCTAAATAAAACTGGCATTGTTGCACATATTCTATGCAGAATGTGGATTACACTCTATAGCAACTGTATCAGTCTGTATTTCAGGCCACTTAACCTTTTAATTATCTTTATGTGGACTTTATGACTGGCCACAATGACTTGAGTTCAGGATACTGCATTTCACATCCTCCTGAAAAACACTCAAAGCACAGATGTAAAGATTAGCTTGGAGAAATAACGTGTCTAGAATAAGTCTGATTCCAAGAATCTCAGCATTATGTAAAAGCAAAAGGATCCAGTCTTTTTCATTTCCTTATGATTTGACTTTTCCTTTGATTTTGTCTCTCTTTGCAGATTTTTTTCTCTTTTCTTGCCTTCTAAAAATATTGAGCTGCATCTCTTATCAGGGCAATGCATATCTGGCATCACACATGCAATACCTTTTGGATGGATCTGGCACTCTGGCTGCTGTATGTGCTGGAATGTGCACATAGGAGTGTGCCACGATGCTGTCAGTAGGGGCACCGGGCTCACACTCGCGGTTCTAGGGGCTGCCATGCTGCTCCGAAGGCACGGGAGGGCTGGCAAAATTCCTGCAAGGTTTCACCCAACCCACCGATGGTACAGGCGCATCGAAGAAGAGACAAGTGGAGGGGCTTCCCAGGTGGTTTATTCGGCACCGGGGTTGTGCCAGGGAAGCACTGGCACTGTGTGTTACAGTTATGGGGAAGGNGAAGTGGGTGTCGGTTTTGGTATTTCTGTGGTGGGAAAGTTTTGCTATAGTGATAACAGAAATGTGTTTACAACATTTGCACTTGTTCTTCTAATCATTTTTATCCAGCTCAGAATTGTTGCTCCAAGGGAAGTTTCTGTCCAACTATAATTCTCCTGGGCTGAAGATACAGAGACAACCTTCTAGAAAATTGTCTTTTAATGAATGATCTACTAAAGATTATTTAATGACTTCTTCAAAAGTGTCAGTACAGACTGGCATATGAAGATGGGGGCATAACACCAAGAAGTGAGGATTATTTTCATGCTGAATCAAGTTTGCATGTCATGTTCAGATAGTTCACTCAGAGATGTGACACATTTCCCCACTACAAGTACCCTTCTTGCTTGAGGTTCTTAGGAGAAATTCAAATGTGAGGATGCTTGAAGTGCTTCTCTCAAGATTGTATCTCTGGTGTTTTTGAATGGCTGCTGCTTCTAGGGGAGCGTACACATCACTGTGGACTTCCTGCAACAGTAATTTGCAAGTTGCCTTTTTCTTTTGATTGTATATATCTGAAAATTTATATTAGTTTAGAAGAACTACAGAAATGTTTATGAGAAGTTACTGAACTTGTGGGAGGCCAGGAGTCCAGGATTTCAGACCATGTGACAAAGATGAAATTTACCTTTTTCACATATTGCATAGGCTGATGATGGAATTGCCAGGTGTCTGTTCATCAGCATGGAATGGTTGGCATCACTGTCACTGTGATTTGGAAAAATTGTTGTTTGCCCAGCACAAGTTACTGCAGGTGAAGTGGATGAGATCAGCTGCAAATCTAGCTGATGATCCTGTTCTTTGAGATACTCAACACAGGATATAGGCCCTGATGCTGTGAGAGAAAACAGCAAAGTAACAAAATACAAGCTGTAATTAGGACGTACACAGTTCACAGTACGCTTGCACTATGAGTACTCTGCAATTTTGATTATGCCAGCTCAGGCTGTAATAGAAGACAGATAACTGAACATTGTGAATACAAGGAAGGTGAGCATAACCATGGAAAAAAATACATAGTAGAACCTGAAAAATCATGAGTAGTGCACAGACAGCAAAGAAGAAAAAATCCAAACAACTGTTTCTGATAATAAAATAAATTAAGAGGTTCAAAACAAAATTATCATGTAAGCATAAACAACTCCTCCCCTCCCAACTTTTTATTTTTATTTTTAACCTTTCTTTGTATAACCATATTATGGAACTCACTGTCCTGGGGCATTTTTCAGGTCAGAAGTACAGACAAATTAGGACTAAGACAAATTTATGGAAAGTAGGGTCTACTGTTGACCAGATTCAACTAAAACAGATTGCTGGATGCTGTGTAAGTTACCCCAAAGCAAAATCACTGTGTAAGCCTTTTGTTTATATCCTTCTACAACTGTTTATAAGCAAAGAGAAGATTACAGATAAGACAGGCTTGTGATTTGACTTGTAATAGCACCTTCCATTTTTACATAACGTAATATCAGTAAAACCAGAATAAGCTTCAAACATTACCTCCAAGATGGATTAGTCAATTTTCATTAATCTGTCATTTCTAGGTGTCTTGTTGAGGGAAATATGAAGCAAAGTGAGAACTGTGAGTTACAGGACTGTTACAAAATTGTTAATTTTGTAATGGCAAAACACTGAGTTAAATGGAATATCAGGTTATTCAATTATCAGTGCACATACACTTTTATTTTGATAATGATTAACATAACAAACAAGAATTTCTTCGCAGTTGGAATAGATAGCAAAGCATTTAACAGTCCAAGACTGAAGTGAATAGCTTTTATAACTGAATGTATGTAACACTGGCATTTAAAAGGAACCAAATAAATATTGAGTTTACTTCCAAGAAACTCAAAGTAACACCTAATATACCAATACATGAAAACACTATAAAACAACACATCGGCTTGATTACTATTATGAAATCTTGATTTTCTTACACTCTTCATTCTCATCAGTAGTAAAAAGTCACTCAGATTTTCTTGTATAGATAGATAACTGCATGGATGTCAGGAAGGATAGCACGTAAGGAAAAAATAGGGTCCAAAACGATATGAAAAGCCTTAGTAGCATTTGGATATTGACAAATATTTATTTACTGCTGGCAATCCACAGGCCAAACCCTGAGGTGGTGGGATGCAGATAAGTGAAGGAGAGCCTCATGAATAGTATTGCCTAAGTGGCCAAGCAACAGCTTTTGCATCTCACAGGGCTATTTTGGAAAACCGGACAAACCTCTGAGGTTTTCATTTGCATATTATTAAACCAAAAAGCAATAACAGACAGAAAAAAAAATTCTCTGGCTAACACACAAAAATACATATAAATAATTGCCAATAAGAAAAATAACATTACAGACTCACCTCTACAGATGATAAGTACAAAACCGAAAAATATAACAATTTTAAAGCATATGTTAATGGCTGCCCTATAGAAGATAAGTACTGTGTATGAGAAAAGGAGATTTTTCTTCTTTTTTTTTTAAACATATGTATGTTACTAAAAACTACCTAGAGTTCGAAATTCCTTACTGCACATATCAGAAAATACACATATACTTCCAGGACAGGCTTTCATATATTTTCCTATATCCTCCTTTCAGATCTCAATTCCTTAATGTGTTGGACCAAGAAACCTCTATAAAATGCACAGACTCATACTGGTGATACAGATGAAGTATCCCATTATGTCATATATGTGTAAATATATTACATATATAGTATACAAACTTAAATTTGCATTCCAAATGTATAATTCAATGCTTAAAGCTACATCAACATCAGTTTACACCATCGGGTTTTTTTCTGCTCCTGAACTACCACCTTCAGCTTTTCTTCTCATTCATCTGTCTTAATTCTCATGTTCTCAAGGGATGGAGTTCCTGTTAAGCTCAGCCCTGCATAAAATGTGACTGACAGAAATAACTCCATTAAGTTTTAAATCAGGCTCCTGACATTTCTAAATTTGTGCAGGGTCTTTCCAGGATGTGGGATTTAACTACTTAAACTTAGTTAACAGGAGCTGTCCAAAACAAGCCTAATTCTGACTGGCAATAACCAAAACCAGAGACTGCAAACCAAAGGGTCACCAGCAATTTTGTAAAAAGTCAGAATTCTATTTGATTAAAAAAATCTCCCCCTCTTTATTGCACATGCACCCGAAAAGAGTCTCCTCTCTCTGCAAAGCCAGAAAAATGCAGTGCTGTAAGGACAACCTGTTACATGTACTATTTCCACATATTTTCTCCTCTTATATGTGACTACAGCCTGAAAAATGACAAGTTTTGAAATGCCTACATGGTAAAAATAACATTTCTAAATAGAACACCCCCTACACTCTTCATCCGATGTTTCAACATTATGTTGTACCCTAAAAAAGAGCATATTTACTAATGCCTAAAATGTTGTTTTCTAGGAAAAGGAAAGAGGATGGAATGAAAAAAAATTATTCCCTTAAATAAAAGAAAAAGTCTGAACATGCTCTATACCTCTTCCAAGGGGTGAATATATAGAAGTGCATGAACAGAAGAGAAAGGCATTAAACTGTTAAGAACAGTGTGCTGAAAGGGAGCAGCTCACAGAAGTTTCTATCTTAAAAATTCTCGTTTTGTAGAAGAAAATCTTGAGGTGCTGGTTTATAAGCAATTAAAAATACCACAAAATGTTATTTTCACAAATGTTGAGAGCCTGTATAGGCAGACCATCCTCACAATGTAGCTAATAATCCAGTTGCCACTTCTTGGAGTGATAACCGAAAACATTACCTTCTTTCAACTTTTTAATTCTTTCCAGTTTGTAGCTCTGCTAGAGGCAAAGAATTGCAGAGGACTGACAAAGCTGTTTCTTTGTGTACTGAACAAAGCTTCTGTGAGGATATCTTCCTTGAGGAGACACTTCTTACTCCCTGCAGTCTGTTAGTTTCAGTTTCACTCGGAGAACCACTTAGCGGTGAAATGAAGCTCCTGGCACACCAAAGGTCTAGAAGTCTTCCTCAGAGTACCAGACATGCTTCTCTGAAGGCAGTGAGCAACTGGAATCTAATGCAGAGCCTGCACTCAGCTTCTACACTTAAAAGCACGTGCTCCTGCTGAACCAGAGCTCTTGGTCAATGCACACCCCAAACTATGCTCAAATCCTTCAGCACAGAAGTCACACACAGAAAATCAATGCATCTAAGACAAAAGACACACAAAAGGGTCAAGGCCTCATGATGGACACTGGTCAGTGTCAGATCTGCTGTGTACCTCAGGCTGCCCCTGAGAGCAGCTGAATAAGGACTTTGGCTGTTCACTTTGAACTGCTGATTCAAGCAGGTAACTGTGGCACAGCATGTCAGGGCCAAGTCCTCCTGTTGGACATCCTATGGTCAGATGAAGTCTGAATTCCAATGCAACCAACTGCAGTCCTTGTGACCTGTGCATATCGTACATTTTCCCCCATAAAGAGTTGAGCTGAGGAAGCAAAAAGACAGATTTGCTTCTGAAGGTCTAGAGCAAAAGCTTTGTTCTTCTTAGATGTTCTGGGCTTCATCTGGATCCGCAGTACATAAAATGACATAACTGGGGTATTTTTGTCCAAATGCTAGATGCAGCTACTTTTTGGGTTTCTCTAGGATGTTCAGGAATTTCCCTCGAGTCATTTCTCTAGCTGAAATCACAAGGGAGGAAAAAGAAATCAATATTTTTTAAAAAGCCAAGAAACTCAAACAATTGTATAATTTGTATAATTGTATAACATATTCTAACCATAGGATAAGAAATTCATTTAGATTTGTGCTTGTACCAAAACTACGAATTATTTTATTTATCCGTTAAAGTGGAAAATAAATAAAACTGCATCTCAGTTTGAATTCCTGACATCCTACAAATGCAGGCAGGGTCTGGAATCTTCTACACTCAGCAATAATTCCCACAGGCTGTCTCATTACATACAATCTATGCTTTCCATTCCTACTGCATTATGCTCTTGCAGCACCTCTTTTTCTCTGTACTATCAATCTCTGAATGGAGAAATCCAAATGTCCATCACTATCTCAGCACAATTGTTCCTGGATGTTATAATCTGTCAGAGATTATGGAACTCTCTCTTTCTCCGTTTCAGGATTATTGGTCCCTGGATGATGTGGTCTTCGACAGAAATTAGCATTTTCTCTCTCTCAGCAGTGTCAGTCCCTGGATGCTGTAATATAATGGGGTTTATATTCCTTCAATGCAGTTCATCTATGGATAGAGTAATACAGTAAAGTTTATAGAGCTTTGGTCTTCTCTTTCTCTCTGTATTGTCAGTCCTTCGATGTTTAATACAGCAAGGCAAGGCTTATATGACTCTCTCTCACTCTTGGTACCATCAATCTCTGGTAGCTGTACTACAGCAGGGTTTACACAGCCACTTTTCTGCATGAGACATTTCTGACTTGAGAACCCGTAAGCTCACAAGCTGGCAGTGCAGCCCTAATACTATTCTTGTCTTGCAATAACAATACAATGCATCAAAGACAACACCATTAGCAATTGAGGCCTGGAGAAAGACAATCTTCCCACTGGTGCCTCTCCATTTCTTTTCAATAAAGGTGTAAGCTTTGTGCTGGACTGGCAAGCACCAAAACATCAAGGGTTTTATTCACAGGAATGCTGTAAGCATACATGTTTCCCACATCTAGCCTCCATGACAGCCTAAAAGGAGATAGGAATTAATTTTCTGTTTTATCTGTTCAATTTCTAACCTCTCTACTGAGACAAATATCAGAAATTAAATTTAGCATAAAAACTGGAGGTGGGTCTATTGTTGATGTTGGGTTTTCTTTTGACATGATTGTCTGACAGAACAGAATTAAAGTATAATAAAAATGTTCAGCTTACAATATTCAGTGTGCACTCAAAGACATTTTGTTATTGTTTACATAAAAGTTAGAATTTGTGTCTTAAAGCTTCTTCTTTAAATCATGACATTTTAATTTGTTTACACAAAATTTTATCATGAGGTATTGTCAGCAGCAAAATCCCTGTAAAACAATTAGTTGTATGTAAAAGTATGTAACCTGTCTGTTACATACTGATACTTATAGGCTGCAAAGTCCACTGTCCTGAGGGGAACATGCTTCAGACTGTCTGCAGGTTCAAGAGGATCACTGCACTATTTACTTGCCTCATGCCTCCAGCTGTGAGTTATATCAGCTGGGATCCTGCTTCTGATTCACAGCATGAACTACCACAAAAGTACTCATTTGTACATCTATCTCCCCAACCCCAAGGTAACATGTATGTTTGAAGTGACACAGGGATAGAAAGTGCTGCAGAAGAACAGAGTGGATTGGTATTTTGTCAGGAACTAAGTTATTATACACAAAGAACATGACTAAATAAAACTGAAAGACTTTTAAAATTTCAGCTTGGAATAGATTCTTAGTACTTAGTTCTCTGACACCTCCCTGCCTTGGTCCAGCAATAAGTGCCTGGTTTTAAAACACTCTTAACAGAGAAAAGCGCAAAGCCAAACTGTAGTTGATAAAGTGGAAAGTTTTCCAGAGTGCAAGTCCTATACAGGAGATATACGAATGCATGACAATTCTGTTCCCCCAAAGAGGGCTGCACCCTATAAATCAGGCAGAGAGCATAGACTCCTTCTGTGCGCTGAGTGAAATTACTGTGGGCTGGAGGTTGCTCCAGAGCACGTGCCTGCCTGTTCACTTGTCATCGGAGATGTTAACATATCTGATTAATTCACAGACCTCTCATTTTATTCTTCATTCCTTTATCCTTGCTATCCTGTTCTGCTGCAGCTTAAAGATTCTTACCAACCTGCTACAATAATCACCACCCGCTTCCCCCCCAACCTGGTGAAATTGTTTAGTGATGCCAACCGCGCTTTTAATTTGCAAGACATCAGACACAGAGGTAATTTATACCAACATCTGTTCATTTCTGACTTCTGAAACAAACTCGCACATGCTGCTACAAAATCCCATTAGGAGCCGGAGACAGCCTTCTGCTATTCTGTATTCCTCATCTCCTCACAGACTCAGGCTTGCACCAGGGCTTTATCTTTTAGAGATATGATGCCAAACTGAGAAAGAAAAAGGACCTTATATCTTTGTATGTGTATGAAAATGGCCAGGAAGTAACATCCTCATTTGACTGAAAAATCATAGCCAAACTAAGGGCAAGTTTCCACAAACATTAACAATCTTGTCTTCCCTGCTTCAGCTGCTTCCCTTATCTGCCCAAGAACCACAGTTTCAATGTATTCCTGGTAAACACAAGCCAAATTTTTATTGCATGGTACTGCATTCAAACATCTTGGCTATTCCTTTACCTCTGTTTCTCTTTAATCTGCCCTGGAGTATGATTTGATGGATTTTGCACAGTGAAAGGCTCTAATATTAAACTGACTTCTCTGCTCAGTATTGCTCCTGAGAAATGAATTCTTAATAATAGGAATATCATTTCCATTGGGGCCTTACGGAGTTTGCTGGAGTGAGGGAAGAGCTTGTGAATGAAGAAACCATCACCCACATTCCAAATATGATTGCAAACTAAGAGAGATGGTAAAACCAGCTTTAAGCAACTACCCAAGGGACCAGCAGAAGCCATTTGAATAGTAGATAGAGGTGGATTTTTTAATTAAAAGGTTGGACAAAAACTATAGTGAAAACCTCAGAGATTTTTTCTTTACAATGGTTTTTTAAACCATGGACTTCAAGGGAAGAGAGGGTTTGAGCACAGGTTTCATTGTACCAGCAAACACATGCTACAGCGGCTGCGCAGCACAAAACAGAAACATGAATCTGCATGACAAGTCACGATTTACAACCTTGCCTATGCTGTGCATCTACTACAATAGAAAAATCAACAATGGATACCATCACAATAGCTTGGATACAAATTAACCTAACCTATTAGGGAGGAGGAAGACACTGAACTCCACAGAAAAAAAAACGTTTTAAGATGGCATCAGCACTGGGTGCACTGGAAGTAGTGCTTGAATAAACTCTTTCAGATAAATGTATTGAAAAATAGTATCAGGCTATCATAATTAACAGAGAATGCTGCACTGTAAGAATTAAGTTTGCTGCCTGGCAAGATCTGCCAAGCAGATCTCAAGAACAGGTACTGGGTAGGAAAGGCTGGGGCTGAAAGGAGGAAGAGACATTTCTACTTGATAGGAGAGCAGAATAAGGTTTAATATAATCTCCTCTTTAGAACTTCAATCCCTCAATCCCACATTTAGACTTGTTGCCTCAGGCTCCATTTTAACTACAATTGTCCCCAAGCTGCCTCTCTGCAGTAAATTTCATAGTTGCTGGTTGAAGAGATTCAGTAGTACAGATTGATTTCCTACTAGTGAGGAGATGAGGGATTACCAAAAGCAGTCCTGGTTAACAAGATTGGGTGCAGAATCTCCTGCTAGAGCAGCCCACTCTGCCAGTGCTTTGCATCCTTTCACTATGACATATGGGTTTCATTACACAAAGATTTTCCTGATTTTAACTTGGAGGCGATTACATTGGAAACTCAGAGCTATCTTTACATCTGTAGCAATTTAAAGGTTAAGTAACTTTTAATCAAATGACAAAGACTCATAATGTTTTTTCCTCGACTGAAAATGAAAACTGCTGTTCCGGATATTCCTTCCAGTGACAATTTAATTAGAAAAAACACACTGCACTGGAGATTGGGGTCCAGCCTGATTGCTCCCCATAAAAAGCCTTCTCACAGATACGACAGCACAGGACATACTGTGTCATAAGGTCCGAATAGCCAGGAAGTAATGGAAGGATTTACTGCTTTAAAATCAGCAAGGAAAACAGTGATTTATACTTACATAAGCAACTTTCATCGAGAAGAATCCCTAAGCAACACACATACATGCCACTTTTTAAACATAATACACATTTAAATATATCCACAACACACTTGGGGATAAAGTCTATGTAAAAGATATATGCAACAAACTGTATTTATCACACATTCATCATTAAAATTATACCTTCCCTGCTTACTACTTCTGGGCTTATCTAAAAATCTCAAAACAAAGCTTGCAAGTATCTTCAAATTATAGACACATTTATACGAAGTCACTTGCTAAAGGAGCACTTCTTAGCTTCTCTCCCAGATGTACAACTTATGGGACAAATTTGACTGTGATCCTTTTCTGACCTGAAAATACAGCCTTGCTGAAATCTAAAGGTCTTCCTACTAATAAAACCCAGAAATACAATTTATGTTTTTAGCTCTGAAATATCATGCAGTGTCACATTTTGAATGCTACATTCTTGCCTACAAAAAGGTTATCTTAGGCACTATTATACTTTGTTAGTTTATCAGTTATTTCTCCCATTCAGTTGTATTTAGTCTAACTAAAGAACTTGCTTTTCAGCATGGAAGGATTCCTTTAAAGTATTAATCATGCACTCTCAAACTACTGCTGTGCCCTTGGACTAAAAAAAAAAACTAGAAAGGTTTATTTCTGAAGCACTGTCAATGGAAATCACCATTTTAAGGCAAAGATCATGAATTGCAGAAAGACAGCAGAACCCCTCTCTGGTTTTTAACCTTCCATCACAAGAGTCTGTTGCATCAGAAATTATTTCTTATGTGCTGATACAATGTTAGGACAACAAGACACAATGATTCTTTTTCTTAGTTGGCAGGGCACAAAAAGGCCTAGAGGAATCTGCCTGTGAGTAACTGTGGGAGTTTTGCTCGACTGAACTTGTGAAAGCCAATTGCAAAATCACATCTTTTAGTTGTGCTAAACTAATATTGTATGTGGAAGGAAAATAAAAAAATAAGTCACGAGATAAGGGTTGAAGGCAAAAAGGTAATTTAAAATCAGCAAAAATATTTAAGATTGACATTATTACTGAATAGCCCTCAAAGAAAAAAGAGGCATATGACAGACAAGACCAAGAGAATATTAATACCCAGACAACATAATCCGAACTTCTGTCAGAGAGACAGAAACTGGTCCATGCAGATCTATCCCAAACCAGACCCCCAAAATCCTATCACCACCTGCCACCAGCTCACTCCTCTTTCTTCATAGAAAGAGCTCCAATTACTCTGCTATCTGCTGTGTACTTCCTACACCTATGTGTCAAATGAGCTGCTACTTGAAGTCTGTCAGCCTTTGACAAATACTTACCAGAGCTACCCCAAGCCCAATTTCAAAGAGAGCTGAACTGTGATCTCAGAAGAGCAGTGGCTAGTGAAAACAAGGTCAGTCACCTTCGCTGGAGGCACAACTGGCACATGCAGACACTCCAAGCTGTGCTTCAGGAACTGTTACACTGACACTGAAGACCACTGCAATCACTTAACACTCCTGAAACACATTCCTCAGGTAAGAGAACAGAATCAGCATAAACCTCCAGGTGGAATAAGCTTCCATTACCATGGCATCTCTCAGTAATCAATATCAAAGCATTTGCAAAGTTTATCAAGCCTTGCAATATTCTTGAAACATACAGTGGTTTAATTCCCACCTTATAGATGGGGTCACAGCCTCAGTACAGATCCTTGAGCTTTTGCCCCAGCCAGCAACCAAGACCCATGCAGCCCTTATCAGCAGAATCGGGGAGAGAATCAGAAGG
>VYZT01002610.1:374-21593 GCA_013400735.1 Pomatostomus ruficeps
TGCTTGATCATGGGGAGTGGCCCATGGTCTTAAATAGGGAACAATACAAGACTCCTGAGTCAAGCCTGAACACTTTGTGGGATTTTTTTTTTTTGGCACACTGCACAGCCACCAAGATGCTGTCTTGGAGACTCCTGAGTCTCTGCACAGGGACTAATAAGCCTCTCTGTAGAGGTGTGTAGTAGATTGAAAGTGTTAAACGGATGGCTAACAAGGACTGTAATCCCAGCTCACTTGTATCTAATTTAGCAAGTTCTGTGGGAGGCTCCATTTGCATTAGAATCATGTCCATCAATGCAATAATACCTGCATGTTTACAGAAACCACAAATGTGCTGTCACCTCTGCTTGTGCCTATCTTTGTGAGTCAATTAACTGTGTGTACTATTTTACCAGAGGAAACTTCTAAAAGAAGCTCATGAGCTTTTTGTTGTGTAACTGTTGCAATAGCTGGAAAAGGGAATAAAGAAGGAGGATAACGTGTTGTAAGCTAACATCTAAAATGTTTTGTTTCCAAAGACTTGGATGAACAACATGATGAAGACCTCTGAGCCCAAGATTAAGCATTTTGAAGGTGACGACTACACATGCATTACATTCCAGCCAGATCTGTCCAAATTTAAAATGGAAAAGCTTGATAAGGATATTGTGGCCCTCATGACAAGGCGAGCGTACGATTTGGCTGGGTCGTGCAAAGGAGTCAAAGTCATGTTGAATGGGAAGAAACTGCCTGTAAGAGCATCACCTGATATCTCTTGAGTGTACCGAGTGTTTGGTGCAGGGGGTAATGGCTGTTACCTGTTACTTGTAGGTCAATGGATTTCGCAGCTACGTAGATCTCTACGTTAAGGACAAGCTGGATGAAACCGGAGTCGCGCTCAAAGTCATCCACGAAGTCGTGAATGAACGATGGGACGTGTGCCTCACTCTGAGTGAGAAAGGGTTCCAGCAGATCAGCTTTGTAAATAGTATAGCTACCACAAAGGTGAGTGGTTGGATCAAGTGGTAAAAAATACAAACGATAAAATGTGTGCTGAGAATATGCCCAGTCAGGGGTTTGATAAAAAAATGAATCTGGGTTGCTACAAATAAATAGGTGAGCTACTCCTCTGTGTGAGAGGAACTGGCAGAGCAATTGGATGCAATCAAAATACATTCAGAGTAGTATTTCTACATAAGCACTAGTTTTGAAAATGCTAGTAATCGTTATCAGTGATGCTGATGTCTTATGTGAGCATACATGGTGTTGAAGAAAATTAATGAAACTAATTTATTTCTTCCTTTTAACACATTGTAATAATATAATTCTGAAAGTAAGGTAAAAAAATATACAAACCTCTTTAAAGCTACCAGTAGCAAGTTTTGGAGGGCAAAAATGGCTTATGGTGTCCTTAAGAAATGGCTGTCTATTTGTTGCTTTATGGTATATAAAATTGGCCTGAAGTATTGAGACTAATTTTCTTTTATTTGTGTATCTTCATAAGGATATTTAGGGTTTCTTTGCAACTATAGAAGTAGTGATATAATAACAAAAAATTTCTCAAGTTATGCTAAAGCAGCATACTAAACAAAGTACTGCTTGGTGCTTCTCAAATTGTGGGGGTGGTCAGGCACCAAGGGAATCACCTGAAACCAACCAGCATAACGCTCATTTATGCGCTTTTGGCATGAACCAGGTTCTGAATCTGTGATCCACTATGGTGAAAAGAAGTCTTTGAACTTCTGCCCTTCACAAATTCCACTGGATGAGTGGCCTAACAACCAGGCAATTTAGTTGTTAGATCTAACTAAACAGTCTAGTTATTAGGGGTAGCAGATCTAACAGGCTAGATTTGAGAAGACTAGAACAAGCAGTCCTGGTAATTGGTGAGACTGTTTCTAGAGAATCATAACTGTGAGCTTTCCAAAAGATGGGGAAGAAGTGGTGATCAGACACTTTGGAACCTCTCCTTGCTCAGATCTCCGTTGAAAGAGTCAAGAAAATTGTAGTGATAGCAGAAATGGTTCATAAGCACCAGTGGTTACAGCGAGTGGGGTCCCTAGTCTGGCAGGTGCTCAGAGATGTTCATCTTGGTGTTAGGTGATGTGTAGCCAGGGTTTGCTGGGATATCATTTTTATTACTTAACTTCTTTTCAGTCACTCTCAGTTTAGGTGAACGAATGTTCTGTGATAACAGGGCAAGTTTATGTCATTGTAGAATATTTGTTTTTTAAGTGTGCATTGCTGTTAAAGCTTATTTGATACTTGTCAAAACTAGGGATGACAAATGCATCTGGTAGTTGAAGGGTTACAGCTTTGTTTTAGTTCAGGCCTCTTTGTGCAACATAAAGAAGAAAAAATAAAATTGCCTTAAAGATGTGTACAATACTTTTACAAAGAAACTGGCAATGTAGAGAGACTTCATTATGCTTGATACCAGGCTAAAAAAAAGTGTTTGAAAAAACTGAATACTTCCTGATTCCTGATTAAAATATATTGCATACACTTACTCAAAAGATTTTGAATTTTACTCTTCTGGATCAGTTTTCATCATCATGTAGTTACACACACTCGTTATTACACATTCTTTTGGAATATGCTTAGAAAAAAAGTTCTGTATATTCTTCGAAGGTAAGTATTGGTAATTTCTAGTTTCCCCCACTATGTGAATCCGTGCCTTATGTGGGATGTTCCGGGGTGGTGAACCTCTCACCAGCAATTGATGTGCAGTTACCTGCTGATGGACCGTAATGGGTAGTAATTAACTGCATCAGCTGCCTGCCCCCTTCTCTGCTGACAGGTGAGGAGCTCATTCCAGCTGTTAATTATCACTGTTTGCTGACAGCATTTTGTTTCTGCATCTGGATAAATTTCACACAGCCGTAACGTTCCTCCCCCACCTTTTTAAAACTTGCTATAAATTCCAAACAATTTTTTTTTAGGTTGCTGGCATGGGTTTTTATGAGGGGTGTTTGGGAGGTCAAGGCGGTATGTTGAGGTGCAGCTCCTTTGTTTAGTTCTTGTAAATTTGTTACCTTGGTCAGCTCCCCATTTATTCAAAATTTTGCCATAGTAGACCGCCACAGAATTCAACTTCAGGCTCTGATACAGCATTTGACAGAATCTTTGTAGCCATTATAATTGTACAGGTAACCTTTAGTGAGACATGAAAACTGATTAAACGTGGTCTTCTCAAGTTCTGAATTTCAAAGAGTAGCTGTAGTAGTAATTGCAGTAGTAACTTCAGCTATCAACATAGCAATGTAATGATAATTTTAATGTGGTGACACTGCTAACTGTAATACTACTAATCATTTTAGCAGCAATGTTCAGCCATGACAGTTGCAGTGTCAGAAGGTAGACTTGCGTAGAGGGAGAATCCCAACCTGTTAAATTTGCTGGAGTTCAGCGAGAAATTCAGGATTATTCTAGATTTCAGATTTATTTTCATAAAATAGATAGAATAAAAAACAAATGCAAAAGAAAATAGGATTGAAATTGTATAACTAATTAAGTGAAAACTTCAATTTTATAGTTACCTGCTGAATTTTTCTACCATATAAACCATTTTTCTGTCCATAGAATTTAAATACAGCTTACCTCCAAATCAATTGGGACTGTTGGCTGTGATAAGAATAGAATGTATATAAGAGGCAGTCAAAGCTTCATTTTTAAGATTTTTGTTAGTACTTAATTAGATACCTTTGCATCCTAAAGTTTGCAAGACTATGATTCCATCGTTACCCTCAGGAAAAAGAAGGTTATGCAATTTTAGTGTTCTATTTCCATAATGCAGAATGTGTAATAATCTTTGGCAGCCCTCTAGATTCCGAGGGTATTTTTGCCTTTGTGTCTTGTGTGGAATTGTTCTGGCAGCTGGGGCAGTTCCAGGCTGTTCTGGTCCCGTAGTGGGAACATTTGCCACCTGCTGGTGAGATGGGTGAGAGGGTCCCAGCTCTGAGCTCTGAACATCCCTCACTCACGGCTGCACACTTGAGAATGGGCTCAGCAATGGGCAACTGCTGTAATAACTAGGATTTCCTAAGGAAAAGAATTACTGTCGAATTGCTGGTTTTCTTGATTTGCCAGATGCTACTTTTAGCAAAACATAAAAATTGCTAAAGTTTTAAATGTAAAAATACACTGAGATGTTCCCATAAGCATAAGCTTTCAGTAATGTGATGAGTAAAAGAAATGCACTTCAAGATTGCCATTCAAGCATGGAATGATTTTGAAACGTGTAATTTTTTCTTTGCAGTTTGGAAATGGATTTATTTTTCTTTAAAGTGGCAGGATATTGATATATCAGCTTTCAGTTGAACTCTCCCTGTGCTGAAACTCTGTCATCCATGTGCGGATAAAAACAGTTGTGTTTTAATTTTGGCAGCTTTTGGGGTTTGGATGTGGGTTTTTGGTTGGTTGGTTTTTTTAGAAGAAATGCCATGAGAAGAGATTTTGTATCATGCTTGTAATGGTTTGCGTTGCTGTTGTAGTAGATGACTCTAGGAACTGACAGAAACCATAGATGGTTGCTTTGAAGTGCAAGTACTGGTTTGGTTATGACTAATAATATTTACTAGCTTAACCATTTTGGTTTTATCTACTTATTTTTTTTTAATTTAAATCTCTACTTTCTGCACAAAGTTGAGAACACAGCTGCTATCCTATCAATTCAACTTCTTTACATCTTCAGTCTTTTGAGATGCATATTCTGCCTTAAAATGTAGAATCCTAACTTTTGGGATTTGATTACTAGTTGTTTTCCTCTGTTTGGCTGCTGGTTTTTCTTGGTTTTGTTTTCTGTTACTTATTTCTTGTGTATTCTATACTTCCTCATACCCATCAAAAGCTCTTTTTTTTTCTTTTCTCCTCAGTTCTGTTTTAAAAACAGCTTTAAAGAAGGAGAGGTTTTCTGTTTGTTACTTCATGATGAACATCACCATAGACATGTGTTCTTTATTTTTTCTGTCCTAATGCAGATTAATCTGAACTGGAACCAGTATTTAGTCTGTGTTTTTGTAAGGTGCTACCTGATCTAAAGCAAAGGTGATCTGTGTAAAATACGGAGTGTTGAGTTAGGGCTGTTTTCATTTTGTGGGATATGCCTGCATCACTCCACTTTTCATTACAAGATTTTAGTCAGAATATTATGAACTTCCTATGACAGCCATTAGAATTTAACATTTTATTAACATTTAGGCATTTTTCTCTACAAATTTAAAGGAAGGCATTTGAGTGATCAATCTTTTCACTTCTGTCATCCTCACTTGAATGAAGACTGAATGACGTGGAAGAGAAACTTTAAAACAGATTTTTCTACCTTATGCTGCAACTCAGTGTGCATGGATTTCTATATTTATGTATGGCTACAGGAATACTGTTAATGCAGCTAAAAGCTGTTAGGAAATTCAATGCTTGTTTTGTTTATTGTTTGTTCTTTTTTTCTCTTCCCTCATTCAGGGTGGTAGGCATGTTGATTACGTGGTGGATCAGGTTGTGGGCAAACTGATAGAGGTGGTGAAAAAGAAGAATAAAGCTGGAGTTTCAGTCAAACCATTTCAGGCAAGTACATCAATACTTTATAGAAAAATATTGAAAAAGATGAATGTGGGAATTTTGTTGAGTAAATTGGTTTCTATGTTTTCAACAGGTGAAGAATCATATATGGGTTTTTGTTAATTGCTTGATTGAAAACCCATCATTTGATTCCCAGACAAAGGAAAACATGACATTGCAGCCTAAAAGTTTTGGGTCCAAGTGCCAGCTCTCTGAGAAATTTTTTAAAGCAGTAAGTAGAGCTTTTTTTTTTCCCCCCCTCTGTGAAGCAGGAATTGACACACTGGACCAAGTGTATGTATGTTCTGTAGCAGAAGATTAGTTACGGTTCATTATGGTACTCCAGTGATATTTGCATACTCTGGAAGTGGGATGAAGAAACTTCTGTTCATTCTCTGGTCTTAATAATGGGATGAATTGACTGTGTTTTCACTGTTGCCCTGGATTTAAAAGTGAGTTTCACCTGATCAACTTGTTTGTTGGAGTTTCTGGTAATTACATTGGTGAAATGAATTTGGCTCTTAAAGTTTAAACATAGTCCTTAACCAATGTTTTTGTGTTAAGTATTTTTCTGAAGTTGAGAGTATTGTCTGCCTTATTCTTTGGTATCAGTCTTACTCTGTTTCACTGGAGTGCAAAGAGAGGGAGGGGCTATGTTACATTTACTTGTTCCTCCAGTAATCAGGGAAATGCAAAATGGTGCCTGTAATATTCAAGGTGATCATTATTGTCAGGCAGCAAGCTTAAAAATTTTTGTGTAGATGGGCTAAGAATTGCTGTTCTAAATGAATGTATTTATAGAAATACATCAGAGAGGTTTTTCCTCTACTACATTTTCATACAATGAAGAAAAAGTAGAATTCTGTTAGCCAGCACTCATTATGTAAGTCCTGTTTAGTGCCAGTACCCTAAAATGAACCTGCAGTAGTGAGGAGAACAGTGCCACTTCTAATAATCCTGGCATCAAAACGTTACTGATTGTATAGTGTTTTATTCTTCTAATTCTGTGTTATGGGTGACATTCCTATAGAATTTACAGGGAAAAAAAGTAACACAGCAGTGTTCTATAACAAAATCTGGAGAATGCATACGTGTTCTATTACCATCAGCAGGTTTGATTTATAGTGTTTCTAATATTCCCAGAAGTAAACATTGATTTCCAGATGTGTTAAATGTGCAGCACAATCTCAGCAATGAATGCTGTATTATGGGAAATAATTAAAAGCCAAAGCTCACAGTACTTTGCTCCATCTGTTTTCTTTTGATGTGAAAGAAAACTGAAAGCAGTTTTAATTTAGAAGATATACTATTTTCTATTTTTGCTGCAGATGTGTTTCTATAATTGGTATCAGATCCTCACGTGGTTGGTGGAAAGCTCATTCTCAAATAGTTTTGATTGTCTTTCAGCCATTTTCAGTCATTTCCAAAGAAACTTTAAATGGTCATAAATATCCCATAAGGCTGCTTTTTGCTGTCAAAACCCAGGAAACACCTGCTTAATACCTAAAATGTCTCAGTACATCAACTACACAACATAAGACAACCTCTTGTTAGGTCTCAGGCCTCCTTTGCTCTTTCCATCAGTCATATAAGTGCTGGAAAAAGCGACTCCTTTTGTGGTGTGTTTCGGTTGTATGTGCATAAAGTGCTAAATAGTAAGGTGTGTGTTAATTCCTTGACCTTTCAGATGTTGCAGTTTTTAAAATTTAGAGGACTTTAGAAACAGTGTTAATGATTTACAACTGTGGTGTAAGAATCTGTTATCTGAAGCTTTATTTTTCTCATCCACAATTCCGATTTCTTGCTTGTAGGCCTCTAACTGTGGTATCATCGAGAGTATTTTGAATTGGGTCAAATTTAAGGCACAAACTCAACTGAACAAAAAATGTTCATCAGTGAAACACAGTAAAATCAAGGGCATTCCAAAACTGGATGATGCTAATGATGCTGGTAAGAGCACTTTTTCTAATTTCTTTAATGTTTCATAAATTTTTCACAGACATGGTAATTTGAAACCTGACTTTTAGTTCTCATCCTTATGTGTATTTTAATAAAAATCTTCCTAGTTTTCTGAACTTTCTGGAGCTACAATTCAAAGCATGATGGTGAGTTTGATATCAGGAACGCTGTCCTCTTTAGGGTAGCGAATTAATAACACTGAACAAAAGTGGCAGTCTAGGTTGGTATTGGAAGAGTGTGTATCTTCTAATTGTGGTTTCCTGCTAAATAGTGTTACCAATATTCCATTTTGGAGGTGACTGGTCTTCTTGACCTTTCTAGTGTAGACAGATCAGACTCTTTATAGGGTCAGAAGCTATAGGAAGTAAATCATGTAGTGTGCAGACCTGAGGGGATGGTTCAAGAGACTTTTTTCATTAGGCTTTAAATGCCATTAGGTTCCTGTCTGGGAATATAGGGCAACCTGGCAATCTCTGCTGGCCTGCGTCCTTAGCACAGATAGGGGTTGGGATCAGCTGGCAGTCTCTGTGCCAATAGCAATGGGGTGGGAGTTGTTCTTGAATGATTTGAGGGGCACACATGGCTAAAGAGCTCCAAATGTTGCCAGTCTGTGTAATGTTAGTTGGTTTTTAATCCATCCTCACATTAAGCAAAGGTAGAAAAATTGCAGTGAAGTAGGTGGGTGGGCTGAGTAGATAAAAGCATGTAAGAATGATAAAGAGGCTTCGTTTTGGTTGGTTGGTTTGTTTGGGTTTTTTTGTGCTTCAGTGTTCAAGCCAAAGATGAATTGATGAGATGATGGTTCTAATTTTCATCCCTTTCTTTTTGGTCCCTTGATTATTAATTTTTTTAATTGAGTTTTCTTCAGTATTTAATTACTTTTTGATTTATTCAGATGTCATATTTTGCCTCAAAAGTTGATAGTGGCATCTACTCCAGTATTTTGCCTGTGGAATTTTCACTCCTTGCTCAGATATATGTTCCGGATATTTTTCTTGCCAAGAAGATTGTGTGCTTGGAGAAATTATATGTTTTCAAGGATATCAAGCCTAGTGCTTCTAACTCATATAATGAATGATTTTGGACACACTTTTTTGGTAGTTTTTTTTAGCTCTGCTTTGGAGACCAGGCTTCAAAATCCCTTCTTACTCATTTTTTTGACTGGGGGTGAGAGAGGAAGGGAGAATCTCTAACGGGGGAGCTAATTAAATATTCTGTTGTTTTTCATCCTGAAAATTCCTCAACTAAGAAGGCATGTGGGGATTCACTTGGGCTAAACATTGATGCCTAAAACTTTGCATGGCTTGAATGCTTGTTACCCAGGAATTTCTCAGATGCCTAATTATTGTTTCGTGGTGAGGGAACTCTGCATCTCCTGAGGAGGCTTAGCGAGGTATTGGATTACTAAAGATCTGGAAGATACTGGATTTCTGACACTGAAGGCATTGCAAATCCGGGGTGGACGCACAGGAAGTGCAGTAGGGAGAGAACAGTCTCTGACCACACACCCCTCTGACTTTAGTTATTCCTGTGGTTTTTAGATTTTATCTTTACTTCAGGGATGGATTTGTAGCTGAGGTCAAGCATCCACAGGTTTCTTGTGTGCCTGGTACCCCTGAATGTTTTAATCAATGCCAGTTAATGCTTAAGAATAGGAGAGAGGTGTATCTGTAGAGTGATGCACTTGCTGCAGATTTCCCAGATTTGCCCTCCTCTGTAAAGGAAGGGTCCTGTACCTGGTCATTCTTGCTTTCTTGTGATCTAGAACAGCTGTACGTGGTTCTGTGGCTTGTTGGAGGAGAAGAGGTTGAAAGCAAAGCAAAAATAAAGAATATAGGATTGTAAGGGAGCAGCTAGATTACTAAATCAGGTGAAGCATAAAAGCATTTTTTGAACCTGTCAGTTCATGGAGCTTTGTCTCTGAGTTCTTTAGAGCTGTGCTCGGGAAAATACCTGACATGTTCTATTTCTGTGAAATTAATGGCTACTGATTGCACCCATTCCAGAAGAAAGTGCATCTGGATGACATTCAGATGTGTTTTCTGTGGTTCATTTATGAAAAATATTGGCTGTTGTATATCCTAAAACAGCAGACTGGTATTTTTCTAGCAATTTGGAGTCCACCTTGCTGGTGGGTAGTCACTGACAGTGTGAATAACTGCCTTAGATTATATTAAGCCACATCTTGATTCAGAAAACCAAAGGTGCTGAATGTAAGTTCTGTGTATTAGGAAGTATGGGGTGGTTTTCACCTACCAGGTAAAGGCAAATTACAGCACACAATTTAAATGCCAGTATATTCAAAACTACCTTATTAGCAGTAGGTGAGACTCAACCAGCTTGAAGTTTTTTTTGGAGTATTTCCTACCATAGGCCTTGATAAAATGGCAAAACTACTTAATGAGCATTTGCGCTTTTGCAAAAGGGTGGGTTCCTTTTCTCGGCCTGCTTGTTATTTAGAACATCTATTCCACTGCTGCAGTTGCAATACACAGAACATAAATGTCATTGCAGTCTTGAGCACACTGGGCACACAGGCACCGAAATGCTGCATGTCTTGTAGAATCAAAATTACACTGCTAGTAAAGATTTATTTTTCTGTTTGAGAAATTTGTGAGGTATAATATGCGCAAATGTTCTCTTCGTTTGAGCTTTTCTGACAAGTTTTTCATAGAGTTGTCTGGCTTTAGCTGGTAGACAATAAAAAAGGAAACCCACAAAAATGTGATTTAACAAATTACTTTTTAAAATATTCTGTGAGGAGAGGAAAAATGCAGAATGTGAAATAACTCCTGTATGTAACTCAGACATGCATAATGTATTCATGTAAGAAATTTGCAGCTAGTGAAGTGAAATGGTAAAGGTAGACAAGCAATCTGTCTTTTTCTGTGCAGGCAGGTGGGAACCATTTTATGAGATGTGCCACCATTGCATCCCATTTGGTCTGTTTTGCTCCTTGTCCATAGCAATCCACAGTGTACTGCTCAGGGCAAGGATACTCATTGCTGTGCAGTTTTAGTGGCATGGAAGGCCATCCCTAAGAAGATAAATTCAGCCTACTTAAATTAACTGATGAGAGGAAATCAGAGTAGGAAGAATTCAATTATATTTCTTTTATTTGAGTTAAACTTTCTGGTTTTTTGCCTTCCCTCTACTTCTTCCTGGCCTGCAGGTGGCAAACATTCCTTGGACTGCACATTGATATTAACAGAAGGAGACTCAGCCAAATCTTTAGCTGTCTCTGGCCTGGGTGTTATTGGCAGAGACAGGTACGGAGTCTTCCCACTCAGGGGCAAAATTCTCAATGTTCGAGAAGCTTCTCACAAACAGGTGTGTGGTTTTGTCCTTTCCTTCTTGCTGACAAATGGATGTCCTGCTCTTTATTCTTGATTTCTAGATTTACATCTTCGTATTTTAATTTTTAATTTTTTCATGAATGTTTTGTGTCTGGGATTTCATAAAGTATCAGCTTCTTTAAAGTCTGGGATAAGCCTGTAAATATTAACTGTAGTAGTGATGATAAAGTTCATTTCTTCACAAGTGAAAGGAAATTTTGCTAAGACTCATATTCATGTTTCACATGAGTACTTAAAAACCTCTAAAATTTCGTATTCTCTCCATTGCCATGTGATTTCATGGGCTCACAGCATGAGCCAGCAGCCAGCAGCGTTATCCCACCACATTCATTCTGCTGCCATGTGTAATTTTCTGTAATCGGAGGTGTGCTGCACATGCCCACAGAAACAGTGGAAAGAAAGGCAGCTTTTTGAGATGAACTTTTGTTACACATGCCGTTTTCTCCCAGCTATCCTGATCCAAAGTGCTCTGGCTGTAGAGGAGAAAGAGAGTGGTACAGTCTTGAGAATTTGCATATGCAGAAGAAATCATTACAAATACGTAGGCTTCAAGGGGTGGGAATAAAAAACTTAT
This sequence comes from Pomatostomus ruficeps, assembly GCA_013400735.1. NCBI lineage: Eukaryota > Metazoa > Chordata > Aves > Passeriformes > Timaliidae > Pomatostomus > Pomatostomus ruficeps. The sequence goes on from VYZT01002610.1 coordinate 11,799, forward strand.
GGAGTTGAGGTCAGGGTGCATTGAAAAAGTATCCATAAAGCAAGATTGTGATGTTTCTGAATCTCTGCTTTTTACACTGACTGCAAAAATAACTTTTTTTACAGATTATGGAAAATGCGGAAATCAACAACATCATCAAAATAGTTGGACTACAATACAAGAAAAGCTATGAAGATCCAGAATCTCTGAAAAGCCTGAGATATGGAAAAATTATGATCATGACAGATCAGGTAAGTCTGAAAATCACAGGTGTTAGTCTACAGAGCTTCTTGCTGCAATTTTGTAGGTTATGAGGTTTCTTTAAGGGATTAATTTATCTATATGTTGTTTTGGTCACTCTGAATGCACAACTGAACTTTGCTGCACAAAATAGCAAGAAGCCAAAGCAATAATAAAAACATGCTATTGATAATTCAAAAATATGTTGAAAGGAAGGACAAAAGTAGACAGTAGATGAAGTGGTATTGCTAGCAAGTCAGGTAGAGATGAGGCTGTAGGCAATTATTTTTGGATAATCTCATGATTGAACTATCAAGCATCTTGCCACCAGTGAGAACTGTGGGCCAGGTTTGGCTTTTTTCCACAAAAATTGAACTCTGCGGTGTCTGGAAGAGCTGTCTGGCTCTCAGCAAAAACACGCCACAGGCAGAGAAACTTGGAACAGCAGCTCTGCACTTGGCTTGGAAGAGCTTATTAATAGCTCAGGGACAGTGACATTCACAGGTGCTTGTTTCATACCCAGGTCCAGTTTGGAACCCAAATTGAAACCAACTGTTCCTTTCTGTGTTTTCTGTCATCAGAATTTGTGTTGGTGTATTCAGGCCAGTGAGTGGGTTTTTTGGTGGTTTTGGGAATCTGATGCTTTATAAGATTGCCTCATGTTTTCATGTTCTGATTCAGGATCAGGATGGATCCCACATAAAGGGCTTGTTGATCAATTTTATTCATCACAATTGGCCATCACTGTTGAAACATGGTTTTCTTGAGGAATTCATCACCCCTATTGTGAAGGTATGGGTTCTGTTATTGAGATTTTATGGATTACTTACAGCACAACAGAAATGTTGATTTTGTTTGTTTGTTTTTTCAAAGGCAAGCAAAAATAAGCAAGAACTTTCATTCTATAGTATTCCTGAATTTGATGAATGGAAAAAGCATATGGAAAATCATAAAGCATGGAAGATAAAATACTACAAAGGTTTGTTTAAAACCAAATATGTGACCCCTATGTGTTGTCCTGAGTTTTGCAGTTTCTCAGTGTTTCTCTTTTCTGTGATACTTTCTCACACTTCTTCTGTAAACATGGCCATGGTTTCTTGCTAACTATCTATGTTTTGCTGTCTGTGTTGTTTATTATTTCACTATCCTAAGTAGAGAAATATGATAGACAGATGCTTTGACCAATAGAATTAAGAGGTAATGATTTCTACCTCCAATCCACAGTGATTTGTAAAAACATATAAATAAAGGCAGAGGGTTCTGCCCTCTCTCTCTTTTTGCCCTCTCCGTCTGCTGTCTCTGTGTGGTCTTTTATTTGGCTCTCCTTTAAGCTCCTCGGCCTAGCCGGCCTGACCCAGTGCTACACCTATGAATAAATAATAATACATGGGTGCTATGAAGTTTTATTTATGACTGTTTTCATGATAGTATCTTGCACAGTGATTTTATAATATTCCCAGTAAAATAAAAGGGATAAAGTAATAAAACTTAAATTTTGAATATTGAGTAACTATTTCTTTTTATTGCACAGGATTGGGTACCAGCACTGCTAAAGAAGCAAAAGAATATTTTGCTGACATGGAAAGACATCGGATCTTGTTTCGATACGCTGGGCCTGAGGATGATGCTGCCATTACACTGGTAAGAACTCACAAAGGTGCTTCTATATGATATGTTTTAGTTTTCATTGTGTGCTGAAATTGGCACATGAGGAAGTCCTAAAAGGGTGTCGTGGGTTTGAAATAACTCGTGAAAAATCATCCAAGGGTCTATGATTGAGAATAAGGACTGTGAGAGAAATATATCAAGGCAAACACAAGGCTTACCTTAAAACTATAAACTAAATTTATTAACAGAAATAGAAGAAGATCATAAGCAGTAAAATAAGTTTAAAACACCTTTCATTTCTCCCCTCCCAATCTTCCCATCTTCCTCACCGAACACGCAGGGATACACACATGGAGGAGATTCCTTTTGTTACACTATGGGGTGTCCTTCCTCCAGGAGATAGAAGCTTTCTCAGTGTGGTTTTAACAATGCATGAAGTAGCGTGCTGCCCAACCTGTTACAACATAAAAACCCTCCCATGAACAGACAGTCGTCCCAAAACTGATTCTGCGTGGGTCATTAGTTCATGGGATGTAGTTTTTAAGGATGAATTGCTCTAATATCAGAAGCAAGGGCTCTCTCTCTCTCTCTCTCTCTCTTCTGTCTCTAGAAGCAAAAAGTTTCTTCTCTCTGAGTCTTCCGGCTACTCAGTGGATCCCTGATTTCCCCCATGGCACTCATGAATTATAGGGAACAGTTCATTTCACGGTAGTTTTTACCACGGCCTGCAGGAGGAATCCCGTTCTAATGTCCGAGCCTCCCCTTCTGCTCCTTTATCAAACCTGGCATCCACCATGGTGTCCTTCTCACATCATCACCTTCTTCTCTTGACTAACCAAAAGGGAGAATAAAAGGGGGAAAAACTTGTTGCCCCCAAACACTATTGATAATAATTTTTTACCAGTTCAAAAAACAACTTCTGTGGCATTTCTCGCCGTGACCTTGCTGCCGTCTGTGTGGCCTCCCCGCTGCCGCGGTGCGGGGGGTGGCTGTTGCCGTGGCACTGCCGCAGGTCAGGCCCAGAGGGTTTGCATGGCTCCAGCAATTTTTCGCTGTAGGTCTTCCCGTGGTTTCGGTTTCCGTGGTTTTGGCCCAGCCCCACCCGAGGGCCGTGGCCTTGAGCCCAGCAGGGCCCCGGGCTGCCCCTGCCTGCGCCACAGCACCCACCCCACGCTGCCCGTGGTGAGCACCCTGGTTTTCTTCCCCCCTCCTTCCAGAGGGAGCAGACCTCGCACCTTCTCCTGATGTGTCACTGTAAAAAGGCGAATTTAACCCTGTTTTGTTGGCTCTGGGGCAAGCCCATCTTCAGAGCTCAATGAGATTGGTCTTCTACAAAATCCACCTCTGGGGTTCCACCCTTCTTCTTTTCTCGCCACAGACAAAAAAATGTATCGTGCAAAACCAGCACACAGGGCTTGCTTTGGTTTTGGGTTTTTTTTGAGTGCCTGGAAAAAGTACTTTGGGCAGAGAAAGAATCTTTTGGAAAACGTGTTAAATTTTGGAATAAGCTTAATCAGCGCCACAAAATGAGCTCTACCTTCTTCTTTTAGGTTTGATAATTTTGTGTGATGGAATGCCAAGAAATGTTGCAGTCAGAATTACTTTTAAAGACAGAACATGCAAAAAAGTACTCTGAGTAAGGCAGTACAGCCCAAACAAATTGTTTCACATCTACTTAGGGGTCTGTATTTTGTTTCTGAGCAAATAAGATCAGATAAATATTATTTATTCACTGAAGATATATCAGTATGTTATATATGTATTCATGCAGGTACTCTACGTATTTGAATTTGAAGTTTTGTAGATAGTTGTGTGCAGGAAAATACTTGTGTTTCAAAGAAAGCTTGTATGAAGTATGAAGCGTCTGGAACGAAGCTGCTTTGTCAAGAAATATTTCAACTTTTATCTACTTTAATCTGCTATTTTAATTGTAGGTGACATTAGAGAGAAAAAAGGATAGGAAAGAAAAAAAGGAAAAAGGAAAAATACCCATCTTAGACAAAACAACTTTTTTCTTATACTGTGGATACAGTAAAATGTGTGGCTTTAGTAACAGAATTCTGATCCCTCTCTCTGCAAGGAGACCTCCATACTCAGGCCGGTATATGAGGCCAATTACAGCTGATCCTCAGTGTTATCTAAAATAGTGTTCTGTCAGTCTGGGAGGAAGCTGTTCACCTCTGTTACACCTCAGCAGCTACTAAATAGTTCTGAAGCTGTGTACAGAAGCTTCTCTTATACTTCCACCTGCATTTCCTCTGCTGATTGCTGTAATCCCAGCCCCAAATTTGTCTCTGGGTGGTGCGTGATTATGGGCCCTGCCAGGCCTCATGATAACTGAAATTTAGGAAAGCAAAAATTACATCACAAAGCAAATTCTTCAGCATCCTGAGGAACTCTTTTGCTAGTAAGTGAAGTATTAGAATAGCAGTTTTAAGTGGAGAAACAAAAAAAAATCCCCTTCTTATGCTATTCAGGAATAAATATTTGTGAACAGCTCTTAATTCTATTAGTTCTGGTTTTATTCTATTGAAATAATTTTTCTGCTGATCCAGCTCTTGGTCATTTGTCACCTCAGTGGTCTAGAAAAGGTATAGATAAACTGAAAGGAGCCAGAAGAAAATTGTAAGAATTTAGTAATATTTTTTACAAAAGCCTAATCTTACATTTTCAGATGCTTGGCATTATGAGTTACCAAGCTTTGTTCACAAAGGAAGTCAGTCTGATGCAAAACAGGGTGATATTGCTTAGTTCCCTTCTCAGAAACTAAGTTAAATTTAATATTTATTATGCAACATCGTGTCTCCAAGGAATTGAACTACTCATTGAGATCTTTGGGAGTGCTCCAGTCAGAGTCCTTTGAAAAAGATGGTGCTGATGACTGTGTTCTTATGCAGGAGAGTGGTTGAAATCAGGACATGATGGAGTTTCCATATGTTACTCCCTGAAAAAAAAAGGCAGTACCTCAGCAACTCACATAATTTCCCCAAAGTAGTCAAAGTCTTTCTTAAACCACATATTCCATTTTTATGTATTTTTCTCTTTTTTGGAGAAGAAACCCACTGGAGGGGAACTCTGTTTCTGTAACACCACCAAGTCAGAACTTTCCTGTGTCCTTTTGTAGTGATAAGTGGTTGCTGGAAAGTGATGCCTTGTCATCGTGAAGGCTGAGGCCGTCAGTCAGCTTGCCCAAACTCTGGCTTAGGCTTTTTGTGCAGTGTCGATTTTGTCAGGTTGTCAATTTTCATAAGAGGGCTAGGGATGGCCAGTCAGGAGCAGCTGCGAGTTATTGACAGAGCAAAAAGGGCATGGAGAGGACAAGAAGAGGGATATTTATTCTAATACCTTCAGTTGATTTTCTTGATAAGAGCTGGTTATAGCTCAATCTAAATGATGAACCCAACTTTAAAGCTATGTGGGGAAAGACCTTCAAACCTGTGTGTCAAAGGACAGCTCTGATGTGAAGAGGGGAAGAAGAATGATAAGATTTGTCTAAATGTCTGCAGATTTCTGGAAAGCAATATAAATTTAAATTTCAGTCAGTGAGAGATCTGTCATTTCAAAAAAACTTGTGTAAAAATGTCTGAAAAGTCATGTACTGGTACTACTCCCTAAATGTGAGTGTTAGTTATATGGATTAGCTTGTCCCAATAAGCCTTATTGAATACTTGATCAGAAAGTGCAATATACTTAAAATTCTGATTAAAGTAACATACATTTGCACAAACATTTATATGCTGATACTTTACTGGGCTTGGAATCTTTCCAGGCCTTCAGTAAGAAGAAGATTGATGACCGAAAAGAATGGTTAACAAATTTCATGGAAGACAGGCGACAGCGTCGACTACACGGCCTTCCCGAGGTGAGTCCTAAATAACAGTAATAAATCTGCCAGGTGAGATTTAAATGTAATGTAGTTTTTGTATTGAATGAATAATGTATGTGGTTTCTTTCAGCAATTTTTGTATGGTACAGCAACAAAACATTTGACTTACAATGATTTCATTAACAAGGAGTTGATCCTTTTCTCAAATTCAGACAACGAGAGATCTATCCCTTCCCTTGTTGATGGTAAGCTGATAATTCATTATGATTTCTTGGAATATTCCCATTTATTGATGGTTTTTAAAGCTGTGATTTGTATTGGAATCAATGCATTCAAGTAGAGAATATAAGAACTTCTGTGTATTTGTTTGTTATCGTTTCATATCAATGGTGTCCTGGGGTGTAGTAGGAAGAGCATTGCCAGTAGAGCAAGGGCGGTGATCCTGCCCCTCTACTCAGCCCTGGTTCGGCCACATCTGGAGTGCTGTGTCCAGTTCTGGGCTCCCCAGTACAAGAGAGACATGGAGCTCCTGGAGCAGGTCCAGTGGAGGGTTCTGAAGATGTTGAAGGGACTGGAGCATCTCTCTCATGAGGAAAGGCTGAGGGAGCTGGGCCTGTTCAGTCTGCAGAGACGATTGAGAGGGGACATTATCAGTGTGTATAAATATCTAAAGATATGTAGATCTCTAAAGAGGATGGAGCTGGGATCTTCTCAGTGGTGCCAAACCGTAGAACAAGAGGCAGTGGACAGGCACCGATGCGCAGGAAGTTCCACCTGAACATGAGGAAGAACTTCTTCAGTGTGCAGTGACTGCACACTGGAACAGGTTGCCCAGGGAGGGTGTGGATTCCCCCTCACTGGAGATACTCCAGAGAAAGACTATATCCTGTGCAGTGTGCTCTAGGATGATCCTGCCTGGGGAGGTTGGACCAGACAAGCCGCTGTGGTCTCTTCCAACCTGAATAATTCTGTGATTTACGTGCTAAGGAATTGCCATGTTTGTTCTGTGAGGCAGTTTAAGCCGTTGCTGTGCAGGCTTTTTACTTAACCAGACGTATTCCCTAGGTCCTATGAGCACTTTGTTTCTGCTCAAACCATCAGAGAAAGCAAGTCTTTTAAGTGCTTACAATAATTAAAATTCAAGTCAGCAGCTGAGTGCAGATGAAGATGCAAATGTTTTCTCCCTTCAGTCTTGCACCACAGGCAGTACTCTAGTGTTTACTGGCCTGTAATCTTGCTAGGCTCCTGTCAGTCAGGTTTACGAGCCCTCCCCCTTGCAATAGCGTGAACATTAAAAGGAGCAGCTTACTACTCTGCAGCTTCATTTGTAAAACAGTCTGCAGGCAGCGTGAGCGAGAATTTCTGCCCACGTCATTGTCCGTGTGCACAAGCTTACTACAATCAGAGAAAAGGCCTTGAGCCTTCAGGGAGGGGGGAAGTGCATTTATCGCCACTTCCCAGTACATTTTACAGTGGAGCTGCTCAGTCTTCTTGACACCACAGAGCTATACCAAAATATTCATGCAGCAAGAGCTTTCTGTTTTGGTTGAGGCAGAGGGGTAGTTCAGGGTAGAAGCAGGAGCTTCGTGGTAGGATGGATCCCTGGCTTTGATGCAGAATGAACCTGCGTTAGGTATGCAGGTACACACCTGGGGAAGCAAAGAATGTCAGTGTCTGTTTCAGCTTCTCCAGACTTACTTCCTCCCATACCTGGGTACTTACAGAGCTCCATGTTTCAAGAGATCATTGCTCCTTGTACTGTACCCGGACTGCCTTCTCAGAAACAGCAGAGTGATTTTGCTGAAACTTTAAAGAATGAACTTGCAGTAGACTGTTTCTACAGAAATGTAAGAAATAAGAAGGGAACGTAGCTATTCGTATATTTGTGTATGTCTATGTATATATGTAACGTAACGTAGGAATATATGTGTGATATTACAAATATTATATATAATTCCTGTGAGTGTTTCTGCCGACTTTGGCTGTAATTCTGCATTCTGGGCATGGATATGTGAATTGTTCAGCAGGTGTAGTGCTCTAGCAATGGTTTTTGTCCTTTAGCATCATCAGGTGATATTTGACAGGCTAGTCTGGTGGCAAATCTCTGAAAAAATAATGAAGAGGAAGAAGATTTTGGCTGTCACTTCACAGCTGCTAGTTACAATTCTTACTGCTTGGTGATTCTCCTGTGAAGGAAATCCTTTAAGTCTGTTGTATTCAATAGATTTATGGTAGAAAAACATGATGCAGACCCATTGTAAAAAAGTTTGGATAATACATATTTAAGTGAAATGAAAGTTAAAGACAGTTTCCTATTTTTTTGTCTTCCTTCCAGCTTTTGCTTTTGTGTTTGACCCAGTGTAGTAATGGTAACACTTAAGAATATTTTAGTGCATTTCAGAAATGCATGTGAATTAAAACACTGAATAGCTCAATAAACATGATGTAGAGCTGGTTATCAAGTTCTAGATAACATGCAGGAAATATGATGCAATCCCTTCCGCACAGATGTTGTTCCTAAAGTGTGCCCAATCAGTGAAAATAAACCAGAAGATCAGAGACTGGCTTCTTTCTTAAAAATTTAAAAGCTCTGAAGAGGATAACATTATTTTTGGTTACATTTTCATGCATATTTGGGAATTTCATGCAAAAAGTAAAATTTCAGAGTGCTGTGAAATACATGTAAGGTACAGTTGCACTTGTCATTGCTGAATTTGTGCTGATATTCTTAGGAAAAAGATTTTGCTGAGTAGAATGGAAAGAATTCTTGGCTTGTGGAAACTATACATTTAGGATCAAGTTGCAGTTTATTAGAATGATGTATTGGATACTGTATAATTGACTGAAAAGATTATGTTTCCACTTTTTTGGTAATTTTTTGAGTTTGGTAAAGTATTCTTTATTGCTTTTTAAAAAATTATCTATTCATTATTTTGTTAATATTACAGTATGAATTTGCTTCTATTTAATGTTTAAACTTCTTCTGAGAGATTAGAAATGATAGTAAGGCAAAACAAGTTTATCACTTGAAAACATTTGGTTGGGTATGTGTTGAAAATGGGATTTTCTTCTTAATAGGTTTGAAACCAGGGCAGCGCAAGGTTCTATTCACTTGCTTTAAGAGAAATGATAAACGTGAAGTGAAGGTTGCTCAGCTGGCTGGTTCTGTAGCTGAAATGTCAGCTTATCACCATGGGGAGGTGAGTATGGAGCATGGTGAAGTTGTGAGGACTTTTAGCCTATGTAGAATATTAGGTGAATGTTTCTGGTATTAAATTGCAAACTATTGCCTATAAGTCTAGTAATCACAGATGTACTTTTAAGAAAAATGAACCAAACAGTGTGTAGCTTAATAAGATAGCTTATTTCCTTTCTTTCCAAATGTTTGTACTGTGTTATCCCAAATACACTGTGGGTTGTGGCAAAACAGTAGATAACTAATTACCTAGGCAACGTCTAGGTTCTCAAATCATAGGAATATGGGAACTACGTGCTAGGCCAATTTTTATCTGAAACAATACAGCATTTTAAGGGAAGAAGCAGAGACACTGTGTTCAAAAACTTTTTACAGTGTCAGAACAATTATTTCTAGCTCTTGTTTTGTTTGTATTTATCTGAACTGTTAGCAAGAGTGGCCATATTAAAAGTCCATTAATCCCTTCTCTTCTCCCTTTAGAAGCAGTGAGTAGTGGTTCGTGTGTGCAAATGTGGTCAGTGTGTATTCCTTTACTTCCCCCAGAGAAGTGTTTTAGAAAAAATTGAGAAGCTCAGGGGTTTTCATAAGCATAGACTATGTTTTCCCAGCAGTCCTTGTAATAGGTTGCAATAACAGTTCTTTCTCAGGGAGATTGCTTTTTTAAAAATTTAATTCAGGTTAGGCACACAATTTTGGGCCATTTAAAATAGATTTTAATCCTGGCTGATTAGGATAGGCTGTCTCATGACTGTGAATATGTATTTTCTTGCAGCAAGCATTAATGATGACTATTGTCAACTTGGCTCAGAACTTTGTTGGAAGTAACAATGTGAATCTGCTCCAGCCTATCGGTCAGTTTGGCACCAGGCTGCACGGTGGAAAGGATGCTGCCAGCCCTCGCTATATTTTCACCATGTTAAGGTAAACAAGCTAAATGCATACTTTT
>VYZT01002611.1:0-22548 GCA_013400735.1 Pomatostomus ruficeps
GTAGCCCACAGACCCATTTGCTGAGAACAGGTTTGCAGAGGTTTCCCCCCCAGCTGAGGCAGGGGGAGGAGGTTTCGGTGTGTCACAACCTCTGCTCAGGGGCAGTGAACCCATCCTCCCTTACACACACTGGCTATGGAACCCCCAACTCCACAGGCCACATCCACGGGACATTCATGTGAGGAGCCACTGAGAGGGTGCCTCAATACATCAAAGGCCCCCCGAAGTGCCTCCCAGAGTCATTCCTGAGACTTTGCACTACAGGACTGCAAGTGATGCAACTAACCCAGAGTCTGTTGTAAGAGACAATAGCAAAGCCCCTCTGCCCAGGGAGGCGCCTGGGCCTTCCTACCCGGCCTGAGCATATATTAACCCATTGGATTCTGTGGTTTTTGGGGGGGGACCATCATCACTGAGAAGAGCACCTGAAGAAGATCAACAGAACATTGTCGGGATCCATGGATGGTGATATTTTCTTTATTCTGTCTCTGTCACCCTCTTTCTGTCTCTCCCACCTATTTTCTATTTCTTTCTTTCTGTCTCTCTCTTATTTACTATCAAACAAAACCCATACTATTGACATTGGCATATGGTCTTGTTTACATCTTAATTTGCGCAGAGGCATTTCTAAGAACTTTAATAACTGGATCTCAACACCCTGGGAGCTGGCTCAACAGTGGGACCAAACCAAGTTGCACCTAGACCAGCATGATGGTGGGAGAACAGTGAAGCAGAAGCCTCATTGCACTGTGAAATGCAGTCACAGGTACCTTGGGAAGTTGGCTAAAGCTGGAAATGCTGTGTCATCTATTTAGCACATGCAGATATGAGAAACACAATGAAGCTCTGCACATTAAAGATCATATTGTTCATGATCCCAGCTGATGGCAAGTTTCTCTTCTGGGAGGGGAGAGTGCGCTTGGATCAGAGGACAGACACGTGGCAGTAAGATAAGTCAACATTGTGGATGGAAGTCAACTTACAGTGTGCAGGCACATGAACAAACCAAATCCTCAGAAACAACCTTACCACTCTGAGGAGCATGTAGTGTATCATGGAGCTCAGAGTGAAAAACTGCTGCAGCCCCTGCACAGAGGAGAAGAACAAAGATAAAGATCTGATGCAACACCAAACTGTCTGAACTGAAAGTTGGTTCATTAAATCATGAAAGCCCAGTGACAAGAAATTCTGCCTTGATAGGTCCTTTCTGATGAGTGCACAAAAGAAAAAACAAGAGGAAGAAATTCTGGTGATGAATATGTTAAATTTGACATTCACATAGACTTAGGTTTGGCTGGGCCTGATAGGGCTGAGTGACATGTTTATGTGTGAGTAATGAATTTTGAACTTTAATGGTGCGCATTTCTGATACGACTCAAATGCACAGGAGTGCTGGCAAGCACCAGAGGCTTTCCTGCCTCCAAGCACCTGACTTGGCACCAGCCTTCAAAAAGAAGAGCTCTGCCAGAGGTTATCATTTATTGTTCTGTCATAACTGCCCAAACTTCCCTTTTTTAAAAGTCTCTGGACTTCTCTTTTAGGCAAATGTAGGCTGGTCTAGACATACACATGATTGTGGAAGAGCCATGCAATATCATCCTTTTCTTTTAGGCTGCACCTTAATACTACATAAATGAAAAATATTATAATCTCTTCCCACCAGTGAAAATGAGCTTTGAACTCATTTCAGGTAATAAGTTACATGATAAATAAGCTATAATCTATCATACTGAAATATCAGTTTGGCTACTTTTTGTTGTCCTGAGTTTTGCAGTTTGTCAATGTTTCTCTTTGCTGTAATACTTTCTCACACATTCTGCTGTAAACATGGCCATGGTTTCTTGACAACTATCTATGTTTTGTTAACTGTCTTTGTTGTTTATCATTCCATTCTCCTGGGCAGAGAAATATGATAGATAGATGCTTTGACCAATGGAATGGAGAGGTAGTGATTTCTACCTCCAATCCACGGTGATTTGTAAAAACATATAAATAAAGGTCAGAGGGTTCTGCCCTCTCTCTCTTTTTGCCCTCTCCCTTTGCTCTCTCTGTGTGGTCTCTCATTTGGCTCTCCTTTTGGCTCCTCGGCCTAGTCGGCCTCATCCGTGCTACAACTTTTCTCGCCTTTTAAGTAGCTGTGCAGTAAGGACCACAGCAAAGGCTAAAACACCTAATTCCCATTAAACTGTAGCAAACCACCAAGGCATGCATCTGTTTAAATGCAATTACTTTATCAACGAGGTCTGCTCAGATAGACATGCCTTTGTGGCATGAGGATACCAACAGCAGAAATCTAAGGTGCATCTTTTCCCTCCAGAATGTATAAAATGAAGTAAAAGACTATTTTTTTAAAACATTATCTGTTCAAATTCCCATCCTATTTATTCTACAGAATATCTCACTGCTCAGGGACTGGCTGAACATTGGTCAGTGGTGAGCAGTTGTATTGTGCATCACTTATTTTTCTTAAGTTTTATTCCTCTCTCTCTCCTTTTAATTACTATTATTATTATATTTTTGTTGGTAGTAGTAGTAGTAGTATATTTTACTTTTTTTCAGTTATTAAACTGTTCTATCTCAACCTGTGAGTTTTAATTTTTTTTCTGAATCTCCTCCCCATCGTAAGGTTTGAGTAAGCGGGAGTGCATATTTTCACTCCAGAACATATAAAAGAAGAATAGACTATTTTTATATAATAGCTGGCCAAATCCCCAACAGAATACCTGGAGTAAAGTTGTGGAAGCAAATCGAATTATTACAGCTTTACACAAATATAAATGTTACTGGAGTTTGCAGCAAGATGTTTATCCCGCATCACCAGTGTCAGGCAACAGGAAATTAAATGAGTCCCACAAGTTAGCAAGTCGGATTTCTGACCAGGCAATCTCATGCTATGCTTCATGCCATGACCAAATTCCTCCCCACAGTGCTCAGCAGCATGTCTGACAGAGGTCAGTAGGAAAGGCATTGTTTTCAAAGCACCACACGGAGTTGTGTCCCTCTTAGCAGATCCCCAGCTCACTGGCTTTGCTTTACATTGTAAATGAGAAGGGGATTTTGACTCCTTGTGACATGGCACCCAGTAGTAGCTCTTTTAAAAAACAGTACTGGCTGGGAACTGGACTAACTCATGAGGTGCATTTCTATGAGCTCATACGAATCCCTTGACATCGAGCCACAAACAGAACAAAAGCTAAGATCCCCCTTCCCCGGTAATTCACCGGGGAAATCTGAATTCCTGCCCAACACCGTGTATGTGTACTAGAGCTTGACCCAAGGAAAAAAAAAGTTGTGGGGAAAAAACCAGCCAAACCAATAAAAAAAGAGAATAATTGCTGTCAGAAATCAGGGGTGGTGGGAGGGAGGAGAGTTTGCATTCATAACATTCACTTTAGTGAGGCTGGAGGAGGGGGCAATCTGGATAGCATGCCGCAGACTATCTTTCAGTATTAGACCGAGGGAATTTTTTTAAAAATTAAGATTAGTACAAAAAGAAATCATCGTAAAACTCCCAAGCAAAATTACCCACTCTTATTTTAGATTTCTCCTTGATAGATGGTTCAATTGGGGTTTTTTTAGTATAGATATATGTGAATATACATAGAAGCTTTTTTTCAATTGACATTCATCTTGACAAATGGAGATGTAATCACATGGAGCTGACCAGGTTTTCTACAGCACCTGTTTGGTGAAAAAGGGCTGCAAGAGCCCTTGGGAAAGGTGCTGGGCTGCTGGGAGGCAGTGGGTGGACAGCCATGGCTCTGACCAGACATCAGCAGCAGGCAGCTGCTGGAACCTGGGCAGGCTCATGCAGCTGGCTTGACCACAGCTTGAGAAGTGGTAACATTTGTGTAGGTGCATTAGTGGGCTGTGAGGTATATCTAAGTGTGTCCTACTGCATTGAACAGATATGTAATAACCCGCCTGAGAGCTAGAGGCAGTCTTCTCCAAAATAACTATGGATGGTCAAGGAAGGGGGAGTTAATGAAATAATAGCTCAATTAAACCCCCTGCCTTTCTTACTATGCAGTTAGGACAAACCTTCTGAACCAGGCAAGGGTTGATGCTATGAGTATTTATCACTGATGTGGGAGAAAGGATCAGCACAGGAATGACCGAACAAGTTTAGTTTAGTCCATTGAATCCGCTCCCATCAGTGACAGGTCTGCTTCTCTGCGTGTCAGATGTGGGACCTGAGAAACAGAGCACTCCGATGTACTTTTAACTCCAGATTTTAAAGGGCTCTTGCAGTTCAATATAATCTGAAATTGTAACTCTTCTGTGTTGTGGTTTTCTATTTCGGTGATGTACGTATTACACTATAGTCTCCTACTCAAGTATGCAGGATGAAATCATGCAGCCACTGCTCCCCTGTGGGCTCTCACCTGAACAAACCACACATTGTAACATCACAATGAACTCACGTAAACAAAATTATGCTCAGCATGATTTTTTTGAGATTTGTACCCAAAACATATATCCAACATCTAAACACTAGTGCAGTCTCCATGAATCCTCTCAAATACTGCCTTCAGCCCCAGAAGTCCTTCATCTCCTCTGTCAGTAAAATCTCCAGGTACTGAGGATATCTGTGGTGGGTCTGTGCCCCAGTTCCCCCACTGCAGAGGCCTTACTGCTGCCAGATTCTCAGCAAGACTCTCAAACAAAGCATCAACCTGGACACAAGAACTGCTAGGTCTTGGTTCTACCAGATATCCCTGCTTACTCATTGCCTCCTAAACACAGCTAGAGATGAGCAGGAAAGTTTATAATTTTTGATCAGTAGGTTGACTACCCCCTTAACATGTGTCTTAGAAAAGAGCCTTCTTTTCTAAGTGAAGTGGTCACAAAAAAGGAGACTCCAGATAAAAGTTGTCTCTTGCAGAACAGGAAGGAAAAAATATATGAACTTGAAGAGTTGTCTGGGCAAAGAGCAGAAAGCATCAAGAGGGTCAAAATCCCCTAAGGACATAAGGGAAATACCAGAGTATTTTTTTAAAAAAGGCCCCACCAGCTTTAATGTTCCCACACAAGTAAATCACAGGAGACAGGCTGGGCACTCATTTACATGGGAGCTTCAGAATGAGATCAGCCTCATGTGACACAAGGGTTATGAGTAATGGGCCCAGAAAACAGCAGAGAAAAATCAGTGGGATCTGGGGCATTCGATCTGAAATCCTTCCTCTCTGTAGAAGTTGCAATTAACAGCAAATGGAGTCAATCAGCCTCCTGATGCTGAGGGTGTCATGATGGAGGTTCTGTCTTTTCAGCAAGCAGGGGCTGGTGGCTGCTGAGAGTGGATGCCATGAGTTGCCTCCATGTCCTGCTGACTGGCTGCAGACATCCCTCCCAATCTTTGCCTGCTCTTTCACCACTGAAGTGTCTGCCTGGTGCAAAGTTTAATGAATCACAGGGATGTGTGAGTTGCACGAGTTGTAAAGAAGGGGTAAGGTGGGTACTGGTCAACAGAATCAGATTTTGTAAAAGAGGAATATGCTATAGAGATGGGGTTGGTAGGTCCAGCAGGCTCTGCTCTGGGGGGAGAAGGCTGACTTCTAGGTTGTATGCTCTGAAAGGAGAGGTAAGCTCCGTGAGTGCAGAGGGAGCTGGGCTATGGATTAAAGAGTTAACCAGGACAGACAGCAACTGAGCTGAGAGGTCAGCCTCTTAGGAAAGGGTCCTCAACTGCACAGGGATGTTTGCAGCCTTGACTTGTATTTTTCTTTCAGGTCACGAGCAACACCTAAAAGCCATGATAGTGTACAGTATTGTCTGTCTAGGCAGAGGTCTGAAACACCTGAGTGCCAGTACAGGAGTTACAGTGCAGAAATCCCCTGGCAGTGAGGCCTGGTTAGGCTGAGCTTGGGATGAGAAGTAGACACTGCTTTCACGTAGTTTTCCAAACAGCAGTTAGCAACTTGCTCTTCATGAGCTACTGGGCAACTCTGATGCCAAGGTTTCCCTGCTGTCTGTGGTGGAGAGAAGGCTGTAGGCCTGGTCTGTGCTTTTGGGGCTGCACACACAGCTGGGTGGAGGCTGGCATCATGTGCTGCCATCACCACCTCCGAGGGTGGCTCTCAAGCACCACTCATTGGGAATTCCTGAAATAAGGGATGGATGAACAAAGCAAGCCAAGTCAAGTGTAGCTTGGGTTTCGTTGCAGTCTGCTCCTGCACAATCCATACTCTCCCACACTCATCCTCCTGGGGACTGAAAGTACTCTGCATCCACAGGCGCCACCTCCTTATGCCCAAGTCCTCCAAAAGAACCAAGAGCTCTCCCTGAGAGAACACCCACTTACAGCAAGTTATGACCTCTTCAGAGCACTTGGTACATCATCTGCACCAAGGAGCAGTCGGTAACAGGCTGAATGGTAGTGCTGAACAGGAAGGCCTCCTTCATGGGGTGTCCCATCCTCAAATGTGCTCTCTCACATAGATATAAAAATAACAAATTCAATCCTTCAATAATTTATTTCTTTATACCAGAGGAAGTTTTTCAATTATACATTAAGTTTGTAACTTTCAACACTAGAGTAAATATATGTAAAAAAATCCTAGCTGTGCAAATTTCAAATTGCATTGTTTCAAATAATATAAATATTTTAATAAAACATAATGTTCACATTAAGGTTCACAAAATATATAAAATTTAACAGAAATAAGTCACAAGTTATTTAATTTTTTTTTCTTTTTAAAAACTGTTCTTTTAGTAACTAGAAGAAGATTCTAAACTTGAGAAGCAAGTTAGAAGAGGTATCACCTCCAAAATCATAGCAGCAAAACAGATGCTGGAAACTTAAAAGGTATGAAAAGAGAAGAGAGAAGCAGGTAGTAGACATAGTGGTAAAGCTGAGGTTGCTAAAGAAAGTGTTGCAGATTGAAAAGTGGATGCATAAACTCCAGGAGAAAAATCTCAACCCTGAAGAACTCTTGTTACTGAGCTCCAAGCTGTTTGCATGATAACAGAATCACATTAGGGATGACAGAAAGTGTGACAGAAACGTGGAGGGAGGGTATGAACAGCACACACATACTCCTGACAGTTGCAGCACAAGAGAGAGAAGAGTCACTCTTGTTTCAGAAGTGAACAAAGGGCTTTGGGCTTTTTCTTGTCTGTTGAAGGTAATTCCTTCCACACAAGTGGGAAATGACAGGATGCTTTTTTCCCATCACATGCATTTCTTCTGTAACTTCTGTCTTTCCAGCTGTCTTGGGATTTGGGAAAGGATCTAAATGCTGGTTAGGTTAAGCATGTTAAAGGAGCAGACCAGTGCTGGTCTTGTTTCTGGCTGTGGTTTGCTGAGGGCTCTGCAAACACGGAACCGTTCGCTGTTACCGCCCTAAATGCCTGTGGGAGCTCCATAAGAACAGCAAGGACACAGGCAACCCAAACCGAGTTTCTTCAGATGTCAACTGGAAGTTGCATCAGTCTCTCCTGGGTAATCTTGTTCAGGAAGGACTTGCCCCTGACTGATGTATGCAAACACAAAAAAGGTCCTGCACCTCCGACAGTAGGCATAGCTCCTTGCCTGGGAGAAGGGAGGTATTGAGAAAGAGGCAGAACTGGGAAGTTCTTTGGATTCAAATGCTTCACACTTCCTCCTGGAAGTCCAAAGAATTAAATATGGCATTGTAGGAGCTTAGTCATGAATGAGAGCTCTGTGCAGAAGGCCATGTGACCTTCTCAGCAGTCCTTGTATGCAAGTGTTTAGAGGAAGTAGAAATTCATTCCCATTCTTGGGAATAAACATGATCTAAGCAGACAGCTTATATTTCCCCCCACCCTCCCACTCCCAGGACTGTTAAGTGTTTTGGACATAGCACCATTTCAGTGAAGGAAGTAGCTGGAATTGCTTTCTTGTTCCCCACTAGCTATAGATCTGTTTGAACTGGTAGCATTCATTGCAGTAGCCATTGCACTTGGCATTGCCATAGTGATCACAGGCAGGGGCTCGGCAGCGTTGCTTGGGAGGCTCCTGTGCCATTGGCTCCCTGGCACTCCCCGGTGGAAGCTGACCAAGGCGCTGGCACTCCGGGCACAGGTCATCGCTTCTGCAGGCCAGGTTGTTTCTACACGAAGCCACAGCACACTGTCTCTTCTGGGTACTCAGTGCTGCTCGCTGCACATCTCTGTGCTGCCCTGTTCTCTTGAAAAATATTAAAACACAATGTCAGTTGTTGTGCTGGCAGCACAAATGGCTTTTCATTTCCTTTGTACTCTGCTTGTGGTTTGTATAGGTAACCACTTGGGGATTATTTGCAGGTACTTCTACAAAGTGCAATACCAAGAGCCAAGTTGAGTTTTACCAAAGAAAATCATAAATTCTGTCATTTCTCAGGAAAAAATGTTGGTTTTTTTAATCTTTGGCAACCCTCAGTCCTAAAAGGACCAAAACAAACCAAATAATAATAAAAAAAACCATCTGGAACAATGACAATCTGTAATGGACTCAATCAAAAATGTAACTTGAACCCCTTGATGCAGTTGCACAACTCTAAGGGGAAGAATGAAAATCGCTCCCCAATCAACAAAACCCAGCTGTTGGTCCAATTGCTTCCACTGAAATTGCTGGCAAAATCCCAGCCGAGGTAAAACTGAGCAGGGACATGACAACCCTAAACTGAGAATGACCTTTTAGGAGCGCTGCTCAACTGCAGCAGAAAAAGATCATGATATGCTCTATGTTCATCTTTCCATGATAGTTAGGATGCAGTCATTTGTCGATTTTCTAGTATGCATCCCAAGTTGTCCACACAAGAGGAAAACATGCAGCACTAAACTAGAGGAAGATTTTGAGAAGTTCACACTTACTTCTGGCTGTCTCACCAGCTGTTCTTCTGTCCTTCTGGCTTCTTGGAATCGCTGGTTCTGGGCTATAATGAAGCAGTTCTGGCAGTACCCCTCGAGCATTGTGCTTCCCAGGGTGCCGCAGTCGCGCCGCTGGCAGGACACCGTATTACAGAAGCCGGCAGCGGAGCTCCCTGTCTGATCGGCTGCCGAAGACTTCCTCTGGGATCTCCTCTGGTGGCGCAGCAAAACACTGTCTGTAATTCAAAGCATGAACAGGAGGAATTCGAATCGATCTCATGACCCAAAGCAACTATAAAAAGCTCCCCACCCTAAAATGAAAATAAATTAAAAAGATCAACTAGTCTCAAACACGGGTTTTTGACAATCCTGAGACGCCCTGCAGTTGGTACATCTTTCTTCACGTTACATAAATAAGGGTGCTAATGTAGTCTGATTTTCATATAAGAAGTTGTTAAAACAGAGGATTTGAGAAAAACTTGCCCGAAGAGGGAAACCTAGATCCCACTGAAGTCGAGACAAATTTCACCTTTGACTTTACTTTGACTGTCCTCTGTGACCTACCCATTTCAGCCTCCCCCATTTCAGTCACATCAGATAACTGAAGTCCAGTGGTACAGAGCTTAATGGGAAAAAGTGCATTATACTTTTCAGTCTCATGAAGCAATCTTATATATTCCACAATCAGAAGGAAAAAAAATTTCATTGTGAGCAATGCTGGAAAATAAGTTATTGCAAGCTGGCATAGAAGTTCCCTAATCTGAATGCATGTGGAAAGCTCAGTGTTGTGAACGATGTCCCTGCCAATGGCAGAGGGGTTAAATTAGATGTTCTTTAAAGGTGCCTTCCAACCCAACCTATTCCATGTTTCTTTATATGTATTGGCAAACTTATCAGAAATAAAGCAGTCTGAAGAGATAAGTAATAATTCTGTCTTACATATGCCTTTCAAGCTCTATACCTAAGGGCTCTTTACCTGTGAAACAGGGCAGTAGCATGAAAGATGAAGATTTCATCTGTGATTTATTCACAGACTATTGCCCTTTTGAAGGTCAGTCTTTAAACACACGTGCATGCACACACATGGTATGACCAAGGTTTCAAGGTAGAGTATAACAATACACTCCTAAGTTACTCTAAAATACAAGCTGATTATCTACAGTCAACCTCTACTTGCTCTGCTTATCAAGGCAACTATAGCAGTTGCTCCAGATCATTATACCTTTCACATCCAGTAGAGATACAGATCTTCAAATTCTTCAAAGCTTTTTAAACACCTTGCTAACATAACTGATTTTCAGTACCTTCCATACATTTACAGTATTTCCCTCACTGACCTCCACAACTTGTCTAGCCATGAAGAAAATTCATACCAAACCATGACTGCAGTAGATGATGGGGAGGTATCAAAAGCCACCCACACTTGAGTTAGTTTTGCTTCCAGCAAAACTGAAAGGAAGTTTTACAAGGGATTTCCCAGATTTCTCACACTGCTGCCATGTGCCCCTTTATGGTATGCTGGTTTTGGCTGGGGTAGACTTAATTCTCTTCACAGTGGCTGGTATGGGGCTGTGTTTTGGATTGTGCTGAGCACAAGGTTGATAATATTGAGATGTTTTTGTTATTGCTGAGCAGGGCTTAGACAGAGCCAAGGCCTTTTCTGCTTTTCATACTGCCCTGCTGGCAAGGGTTCATGGGAGGTTGGGAGGAGACACCTGAACACCTGCCTGCCCATGGCAAGCAGTGAATTAATTCTTTGTTTTGCTGTGCTTTCATGTGCAGTTTTTGCTTTTCCTATTAAACTCTCTTTATCTCAACCCATGAGTTCTCCAGCTTTTACTCTTCTGATTTTCTACCTGAGCCCGCCAGTGGGAGAGTGAATGAGCGGCTGTGTGGGGCTTGGTTGCCAGCTGGGGTTAAACCAGGACAGTGGGTTAACAACAGACAGAAAATCACCTTCTCCTCACACTGTTTTCATTATCCCTTGCCCTTTCATCACCCAGTGCACACTGAACTTCACCGTTCAAGGGGGCTGATCTGCAGCCAAAGTGTATCAAAGCTCACTCCATCTCCACTTACCATGGTTTTCCCTGTACTCGAAGAAACACAGCGTGCAAAAGCCCTCATTTTGTGATGTCCCAAAAAACTTGCAACCAGGTTTCCTACAGAGGTTGCCTCCCCTGTTCTCCTCAGGAGGCAGTGCTGGTGGAAGGGGCTCCTTGCCATGGCTGTTGGTAGCCTGATGGCAGGAGTGCTGGTGGAGGATCTGTGAGATCTGCGACGGGTCAGATGTTGATCTCTGGTGGCAGGTGGGCAGGAAAGCGGGGCTGACATTAGGGGACTGCTCTGTAGACCTTTTGAAGCAAGTACTGCATATCCCATTAAAGGTCCTCTTGGCCTTTTGATGGCACATTTTGCATGTGGCATAGTCTAAGTGTCTCTGGTCATCCAAGTTGTTGCGGGGACCAAGCTGCCTGGAGTTGTAGCAGTGTTCGCACAGCCCATTGTGGTGCACATTCAGTGTAAAGGGGCAGTCTGGGGTCCTGCACTTCATGGCCGTGGTTTCACTGTACAGGAAAAGGCTTGGAGCAGTCGGAGGTGCAGAGCGAGGCTCTGTTACAGGCCCTTCAGATGTCCATCCCCCAGGTTCACAAATATCCCCACAGGAGGAGCCTGACGCAGCTACCTTCAGCTTCTCTGGTGCTGCTTTGGAGGTCTGCTTTCTTCCTTTGTTTCCTTGTGACCTCTGATCAAAGCATTCGTGGCAGTAGGGCTGGGTGTTCACAGACATGTAAAAAGGGCAATTCAGCGTTTCACATTTCACCTGTAAGAGGGAGAGCTGGGAAAGTGACAGTTCCTGTCTGTTCCTGGAACACGTCTCTCTTCTAGCAGGTTCAGCATTCTCCTGCCACTTCTTGTACTCATGCTGTACCAGTTGAAAATAATCTTCCACAAGGTTTATTTCTTTGGGTAGGTTGCCTTCATCTAACCTGACAGCCAAAAAGGGAAGATTGCATCAGTGGTTGAAAAGAGCAGATGGTGGAGGAGGAAGCAAATACAAGCAATGTGGGAAGAAAATGTAGATTTAATGCATATTACTCAGACAGAATGTATGGAATGTTACACAGTTGCTGTAAACAGAAATAGTTTTAAAAGCAGGTGTTCAGTGATGGAGACTTTCACATCTAAAGAAAGAAATGTCCTGACACAATGCTAAACAGAAGTATTCTTAAAAGGCTTTGCTAGATGTGGGTTTTCTGTCTAAGAGCTATTTGCACAAAAAATATGGGCAATCTCTCAGAAGCAGAAAGTCCCCCAAATGGTGAATTTCTCTGAGGACCAGTGCTCAGCAGAGCAGAGGTTAGAGCAGAAGGCCTCTTTCTTCACCAGCCCACACTAAGAACAAGCCCTTCCTACAGTGGGCTCAGCATTTCATGATACAGTTTATCATGAAATCTGCTCCTAGTTCTGTCCTGTTGGGTCTGCATCTACCAGCAGAATTCTTCAAACAAACTGTGGGGCTTCAGTGTGGTGCGTGCAATGCTAGCATCCATCAAACCATCCTCACTCTGCCTGCAGCTGCAGGGAAAACTCGCCACTGGAGCTTCACTGTGCCACAGTTGGCAGGATGAGGAGCTAACATTTCTGGTAATCCTCCGGAACATATCTAGGCAGTGGGACTAGGGAAGCTCAAGTGCTATCCTTTACGTGCGCGTATATGCTTTGGGTAGAAGGACTTAAATTTTCAAGGCCCCTAAACTAGAACCAGCCAACAGCATAAAGATTCCTTTCCTTGTGGTAGTGGAAGCTAAGACAGAGGATACTGGGAGTTACTTCCCTCCTGCAGTTGTGAGGGGACTGGTTGGACATTGCTGCCAGTGTCCACTAAATATGAGAAGCTGATGGGTGTTGTCAGCTGCTTCCTGCATGTTACTGATGCTCAGCCATCAGGGGGATGAGCACAGACACTGGTTCCTCCACTGGCCACAGCTTCCTGTCGACTGCCACATGGGACAGCCCTGGGTGTTGAGGCATCTGTGCTAAGAACATACTGCCACGTACTTTCCCCAGGGCAGCCAAAATTACACCAACTGCCCATTATGCAATGTACCTGTACAAA
Source organism: Pomatostomus ruficeps (assembly GCA_013400735.1). Classification (NCBI taxonomy): domain Eukaryota; kingdom Metazoa; phylum Chordata; class Aves; order Passeriformes; family Timaliidae; genus Pomatostomus; species Pomatostomus ruficeps. The sequence goes on from VYZT01002611.1 coordinate 12,932, forward strand.
AAGCATGAGAGCTTGGGCTAACTAGTTCCTGCATTTAACTTTACTTTTCAGCTACCCTCCTGTGTAATCCAAAAGTCAGTGAAGCTGATCAAATGGATTTTTTCTTCTAAAATGCTAGTTTCAGTTAGCTAAGTTTGAACATATTTTTGTCTTTAAATTTGAGACCGGCCTCAGCTCATACTACTTCAAAACATATCAACAGTAATGCCAATGTTTCATATTTCAGGTAGTAAACACATGGGCCACCTGGGAAGGAAGGAAAGACCAAAAGAACACACTGGGCTGCCCAGCTTGTCCCACCTCTGTAAACAAGATAACCTTGTGGAAACAGGAGTGATACTCACTTTGCAGCATTAATTAGATGAGTTGTACCATGATCCCAGCCTTGCACTGGAATTTCTATCACTATCAAGTAGTCTTTTAGCAGCTGCTCTTTCTCCCTCTCTTCTGCATCTGTCAGAAAGTGCACATTCAAATCCTCAAACCTGCCTTGTTCACTGGTGACCAGAGGGACAGCCCGGATTTCTGTGGGGAAACAAGACAGATTAACACACACACACACACACACACACACACACACACACACACACACACACACATACACTTTTATATCTATACATACACACACACACAACCAACCAGTTAGGAGTAACCATAAAATGTAACACATGGAGATACCATCACTAAATTTTTGAGAGAGGAGAACAGCTGGCCGGAGCAAGCAGTTTCTACATGGTACCACTGTGGGAGGCTGCAGACACACCATCACAAACTTAGCCCTATCCCACAGTAGTTTTAATGTCCCTATAGCAACTGTCTTCTCCATGTGAGCAGCACTGCAGATCTTTGTTATGCCTTTCCATGGGACGATGCTGTAACCTGAACATAGAGAACTGACGTCCACTTAGAAGAGATGTGCTAAAAATGGTAAAGCATGCATTTCATTATTCCTGCCAGGCAGTGGTACCCTGCTGTGCGACTGTATCCTTCAAACCTTCTTCTCTGACGATGTGGTGTGGAAAGGAGGCCACAACACAATAAAGCAGAGGCTACCCCTTGACTAATTCCAGCCTGCAAGCAGGTGAGTTGCACTCTACTTTCAACCAATATCTTGAAGGTAACCTTTAGTTGCTATTCAGATTCATAGACAAAGCTGTTTCTGCTCACATTTTAAGCACATATTTCAAATTAATCTTTTACATTTATTTAACTGGAAAAATGCAAATCTAAACCAGATCATATTTTAAATGCTTTATCAGCACAATGGTTTTGAAGAAGGAACATAAATACCAAAAAAGGTACTTGAAAAATACCTGGCCCACTATCCTTCAGAGTCACCAGTGGAGTAAAATGCATGTTGTCATAGCCAAGCACAATTGGGTATCTGTAGCATTCTTCAGATGGCCACAGGAGAGGCAAGTAAACACCACCAACATTCAAAGGAGCAAAACTGGAGCCTGACTCTAAACTTCTAACCACTTTATCTGCATAAAGAAGAAGAAGAAAACACACATGAGTATGTGCACAGGCAAGAGAAAACCTGTGCTGGGGGTTTTAGAATAATTGCTGAAAACACTGTGTTCTGAAATGCATCTACCTGGAAACAACAGCTGTTGACTAAGTTTACTAACACAGCACAGGAGTAACAGAGTGGGATGACTGGCTGGGCAACTCACCTGCAAGGACAATGACTGGCCTTCTGAGGATGTTAGCAAGGATGAAGATGTGGATTTCTTCCAGTGCATTATAGGGAAGCCTGTTTCGAGCCCCAGATATTTCTGGAGAGGTCATTTCAATAAGGTATTCCCACTCCTCCTCCCAGTTCTGAGGAAAGAAACAGCTGTCACCAATGGTTCAAAGCCATGGAGGTCAGGAACCAGCTGCAGCCCAGCAGTGCTCAAATAGTCACATTTTCCCATTTCCTCCAAAGGAAGACTATTTCTGCTTTCCAATAATGACAGAATCCGTGAAGCCAAAAAGCAAACAGAATCAGCAAGGCAACACTGGTGAGCACTCAGAAAACAGCACCATTCCCTCAGGCCACCTTACCCGGGTGTCATAATGAAGTCCCGTTTCTACAAACTCCTGGGATTTAACAGCCTCCCGCTGCCAGCGGAGCTTGAAGTTCCGTGTGTCAGTCTCCCTAACAGCACTAAACAATGTTTTTCTTAAGACAAGGTCGATATCTTCAATACCCCACATGTACTGCGAGGCAGCATGCATAAGGCAATTTCCATCACCTGCATAAAAAGAAAGAGTGCATTATTTTCAAATGGCTACTTAGATAAAACGCCACAAGCATGTGGGACGTAGAATTACACTGCATATATGCATATTCCCTGTGCACTTCTCTCTAAGCCTCAGATAGAAGGGCTGTAAAGAAGGAGACCAGAGTTATGGTCTCTGTTCACAGACAGGAAGAAAAAACTCCCCTCCGTACTGGTTTTGTCTCTCTACCAGTCCAGGTTAAGCTGCCATTCAGCAATGCCCCTTACCTATCTTACTTAACTTTGACTGATATCACAAACTAAATTTTGGGGTCAACTACAAATGTCAAGCACACCTGAAATAGCTTTTTAAACATAACAAAGTAATCTTAAAATTACAACAGAAGATGTAAATTTCCCTCATTGGGGTTTATACAAATATACACCGAATGGCAGGGAGTTAAGATAATGGAAACCATCAAGAAAATATTGTAGTAACACCAAGCCTCACATCCCCTGATGAGCACTGCCTAGCACCTGGCTGTGTTTAATGAAGGAATTGTAATAAAAACAGAGACAGAAAGAAAATGGCAGGTGATTTGTGTAAAGCAATCACAGGAACGACTCTGGCCTTCTTCTCAGAAATGATAGTGTCTTGGGTAGTTACATACATTATTTAGAGAACTGTTTCTTAAAACACAAAATTAAAACTAAGTAAATGAAAAACAATGATTTGATTTTCATTTACACAATCTCCTTGCATTGAAAAATTCCTCTTTACAAGTTGGAAGGATTGTGATGTTCTGCAGTTTCAGAGAGGAAACTGAGACTCAGAGGAAATAACTAGCTTAATTAAAAGGTGTGACAAAAAAATATGTCTATGTCTGAGTTTCAAATTCTATCTCTAGCCATCTTCTTCAAAAAGGGGATGTCTCCCCTGAAAGGGAGACTTCAAGAATCATTACTACCACATCCTCAGATGCAAAACTAGGTCTGATGTTTACTACCATGGTAAACAGATTCACCCAGTGCTAAGAAACCACTGCAATTTTTTTGGAATAGAAGACATCAACCCTGGTAAAGCTACTAGATTTTTCTCATGTGAAAAAAAAAACCCAAACAAACCCACCCAAAGAATTCCCACAGAAGAATTAAACCCAGTTTGCCACACACATTATGAGTTCAATTACACCATTTGTGAACACTTCTGCTACTTATTCTGTGAAAATGCAGAGAAAAGTCTACAACAGACTCCACTTCCCGAATAAGACATAATTTGAAATGTACTCAGTGCTTCATAAATTGTTATGGGATTGGCGCGTATCAGGTTCCTGCAACTGCCTTCTGGTTTCTGAATGCTGTCTTGCCAAGCTTACTTCAATTCTGCAAGCTGCTTACTTGAGCTCAAAAATCAGGGAACAACAAAGAAAACAGAAAAACTGACTGGGTTTCCTTCTGACCAAGAAAGATGACATATTAATCCCATTAGAATTTTCCCTTTGCAAAATCTAGAGCAAAGATAAGATTAAATTTTTTCTCTCTCTGAGAGCTCACTTTCGGTTCTTTATTGAAACGCAGTGCCCAAAATTCCTTACACAGCACTTGGAATTCCCCCACACCGTTTGAGTAGCAATTGAGCAACAGCTGTACTTTTTGTTCTGCGGGTGCAGCATAGCCTCCCTCGGACTTTCCCAGGGGGTGTGGCTTCGCGAGCTGGAATGAATGCCAATTCATTATACAAGTGAAATCTCTACAGCCAGTAGATGTTGGAATTTTTTAATTAAAAGAAAAGAAAAAAACCCAAACAGTTTCGATTTTTGTACCTCCTACCGCTTTCCTGCTATCCTCCATTCAGATGTCTGCAAAGAAATACATGGTGATTCAAAACAGCTTCTTTAATTAAGAAAACCCCACCACTCCACAGATTCACAAATATATTAGTTAAAATATACATCAAAAGATCCTGTAGGAGATACTTTCTCTGTTTTCAACAAGTACAACCTTAATCAGAAAAAACCCCAGAATTTTCTGGAGAAAGTCCACTGTTGACTGAAAGAACTAACATATTCCTCCCACATCTATAGGTTAAGCAGCCAAATGCTTAAAGAAATGCCACATGAGAGAAAAAAAAAAAAGTTCTTTTCTGGGATAATACAGGGCTTCTACAGGCTTCTGCACTTCTTTCTGAGATCCTCTCCTACTGTCCAATCTACCTTCTTTCTTCTGCAAAGGTCCTTCAATGCAACTACTTTGCATAACCCACAGGTTTCCAAAGCCACTCCTACTCATGCACTTAATGACCCTGAAGCACTGAACTGGAGCCAAGTTCTTCGTCTGCTCAGTGTATGGGGAGACCACAAACGGAGTCCTTGCTCTGCCTTCCCTCAACCTGCCCCAATATTTCAGCATCTCATATACTGGTGCACCTGCTCATGGGTGGGATCCAAGTCCACACTATTCCCACGTGTAACACTGGCCCATGGTCATGAGACAAAGAAAGAGGTCAGTATTACTGGATGTAATGTGGTCACCAACAAGGGTCTGTCCAGGCAGCATTAACCCCTGCAGGATTTGTATTGACAGGAGATGGGGGATTCTAAAACTGTTACTGTTTGCCCTGGGCAAAAATTGTGCACATTGTCCATTTTCCCAGAAAATCTGTTAGAGTGAAATTTTGAAGATGCAACACTTGGAGTGATGTTACCTTCCCAGTACCTGCCAAGTGCTGCCTGCCCTAGATGCAACTCCAGTCCTTCAAAATTTCAAGATTCCACAACCTCTGTGCACACCTCTAACTGCAGTCATGAGAATTTTACACCAATGCAGAGGCGGCCCACCAGAAAGTCAATGCCTCCACAACAGTTACAGACATGCACATCAGCATCAGGCTTTAGGTCAGGGCAGTGACATCTACTCAGTGGGTCCATTTTTATGGCTTCTGTACAACACAGCTGTGTACAATCAGAGTGAGAAATATGGCGGAACTTGGAAAGGGAATAATGTGAACTAGGAAGATAAGGGCAACATGTACACAAGCAGATATGAAAAGAAGCAACCACAGAACACAATATGGACTTCAACAAGGCTGCAGGTCCACCACATCCAGTGTTTCTATAAATGCTGTGATCTGCTCTTTCAGCAAAGAATATGTATTTTATATCTTCTTGAAGTCCTCACTGTCCCAGTCTATATTCTTCCAGGGTGGGGGCAACCTGTGCTGTAAGGAATCCTGAGTCCAAGTTTGCAGCTGTGTGACCATTAAGTCATAGCCATTACCGAATCTTTCCTCCACTGAATGTGAAACGCCCGGTGACTCCTACAGTCATGTGCCAAGGTTTCCTGCTCAAGACTGTGGACAAATGTAACCTGTTCAGGAAATCTTGGCACTACTGCTGTGCCTTTTCATTTGTAGCAGCTGATGCAATATACACACAAAATAACCCAAAAGCCAAGTCCTGAAACCAGCACTGTCTGTTGAAAGAAAAGGGCACTGCAAACTTTGTGTTGCACAAAAATGGGTGTCAGTCACACACAAGGGAGTTACTGCTGGGCCCTGAGGGAAGGTGAGAGCTGGAAAACCCCAGCAGGTAGCTGAGGATGAGGGAGCAGCCTCAGTGTGGGGAGCTGACCCCAGCGACAGCAGTGTCAGGTTCCCAGAGACTCCATGTTCTGGGTGCTATTTCTGTCACTGTTGTTAAAGCTGGATCAGCAAGCAAACCTTGCCTGTCAGCTACGACAGCAGGGCTTATTGGAAGGATATTAGCTTCTGCTAAATATACATGGGAATGCATCCCTGCCACTCAAAGCATCTGAAGGCTTGTCCTGCCTGGCTTTAAAGGATGTTTGGTGCTTCCGACGAGGCAGCCAACAGGTAGCAGTCAGATTCATGGGAACTGATGGGGTCCAAATCAAGTTTCCCTGCCTTGTTCCTGAGTCTGAAGTGCCACAGGTTACTGACATTATGAAAATATCTACGAAACTTCCACAGTATTCATACATTGTGGTATGGGCAGAGGTCTGCTACAGCCTCAGGACAGTACATCATGTGGAAAGAATTTTAATTTACAAAACTAAGATTAAAAGGCAGCACATTTTTAAAGCCATGTGCTTCTGTTTCAGTAATGCGAACTCAGATGCTATTAATAAAGATGCTCCATTCGTATGACCCATTTTACTGCAAGTACACAGACCTGCTCATAACTTACCATTAGTCTTCAAAGGAACAAGTCTCCGAACTTCCCTGCACCAGTTGAGCTTCCTCTGGCGCTCCAGCGAAGTCTGGGTAGCCTGGTCAGTCAGGGACTTCTGAAGCGTTTCCCGAAACTGGGGGCAAAACTGGCACATTCTGAACATCTCTATGGTATATCTGTGCATAGTCCTGAAGTGGTGAATTATTCCACTGGGAGGTTTGACTAGATCCTCAGGTGTCCTCTCTCTGATCTTCATAGCCTTCAGCATATTGCTCTGATACAAAGCCTGAGGAAGGATGTGTTGGCCAGCCATGTTTCTGGAAGACATCTGAAATGAAAAAGGATCCTTTTATTGGCATGTTAGTGTCCTTCTATCACTTCTGCAGAGACTGAGAAGGCACTTTCAGGGGCGGGATTCTGGATGCAGTTTTGCCTAAAACAAGCACAGAGTGGATGCAGTCCAACTGAGCCTTTCATAGAGGATGTTTTTTAAAGCTCATATTCACTAACTTTTCAGCATTACTCAGATATAGACACTGACCAGCTTATCCCACTCATTGGCTGATATAATTTACTGTTATTTTAAAGAGAATTTATTCATAACTAAGGAAATTGCATCATCATTCAAAAAAAGCATTTAAATCAAAATAAGGATAAGAGAAGGCAAGATCAAGGGAAAGGAAAATTATCCTGAAAATTTAACTAATTGATAATTGCACAGTGTAATCCCATATGCACCTGCTGAATTTCAGCAAATTTCAAGCTCTTTTGTTTTAATGCCAATAAAAAGGAGATAATGACCATTTCAGATTTCCACAGCCCATACATTCTGAGCAGTGATGGTCAGTAGAGTACAGAAAGAGCCCAAAGAATTGCAATCTGTGCTAGTACTGGTGCCATACTTACAGTGGCCAGATATGGTAGATGAGGAATTTGTCACTCGAAGACAGACTTGTGTTACCTTTCTTGAGGCTCTTTGCATTTTGGTAGAGCTATGGCACAGAGATGTTTGTGCCAAGTGTGGGGGTGCTGACTGCGGTGCCACTATTACTCAGCGGTAAGTCAACAGAGCTGAAAAAGCATTTCCATTTTGCTTAAAACCCCCAATATCTTTCCACAGTAGGACATGTAATGTTTACTGGCCTGCATCCCTTTCTTTGGTAACTCTGGCCTCATGGGGTATAGCGGGAAGAACATAAAAAAAGAAACCCATAACCTCAAACTGTCTATACGCTATGAAATACTTATTCAGAGGACACTGACTTTGTGGCTAGCTAGAGACAAATGTAGGGACCACATCCCTCAAAACTCCCATGCACTACAGTAAGAACAACAACAACAACCTGTTTTTACATGGAGAGACTCTCCATGCTGTCCACAAACATTTTTGCTTTGTTTAAAAACAAAGCAAAATTTGTATCAAGACAAATAAAAGTATGCATGCCTAACATGTCTAGAGTACAGCTAGTCACATTAGGAGAACCCACCGTTGTGATTATGAATCTCAGGACAAGCATCAAGCCGTACATGTGTATCAGTCTCTGGACATCAAGTACAGGGAAACAAGAAACGACTAAAAATTGTTTACACAACTATTAGGAAGTTTTCTCACAGAGATGGGAGTCAGGAGGGCCAGAGAGAGGAAGAAGAACTCCAGTCTGACAGACTGACCGGGTCCACCTCCAAATGCCCAGCCAAAGCTTTCAAAAAGACCCCCTCAGAGTGAGCGGGGACCTCAAACTCCAGGTGCCAAGAGCTGACCTCTATAACCTCTCTGAGAATCAGCTGATGGAGAGATACAGTGGACACCTTGACAAGCCCTCAACAGAGGCAGATGAAATAGGTGATGCTACAAACTCCTACTTTAGAGCAATGCCACTCACACACCCTAAGAGCACTAGGGACTGTGCTCAGAGCTGTCACATCTTGCAACATATGGAAAAGCTTTCCTTTAGATAATAGAGATAGCATATTTTTATCATTCCCCCATCAGCATACAGCCTTAAAATGAAAATAACACGTTTTCTAGTCCACTGTCCTGACCAATACAGTTTTACACAAGCTATTTATGTAATCCTGCATTTAAATGTATGAATGATTCTAAAAATGAAATATAAACAGCCCCTTACTAATCTGTATAACCACAGCTCTACTTTGCTCTGAGATGAGCAGAATACTGAATTCCTTACTTATGTTAGTAGAAACGTTGAGTCAATAGGATTTTTTTACACAAATAAAGACTAATCACATGACTAAGCACTACCGGCCTGGACCCTTGAAATGGTTATTTCCAGCTTTAAGTAACAAAAAGTACTGAGTTTACAGAAGCACTCACTGAAACTACATTATTCGTTACTATGTTCTACAGGCATTTTTCCCCTCCACGCGTGGAAATTACTGCCTATGCTATTTACAGTCATAAACGTCAATCAAGGCAAAAGCCAGGTAACCCTTATTTTCAAAATCAATGTGATGAAATAAACAGGATCAACAGTCACCTAAGTTGCAGATTTAAGAGTCAGAAAACTGAGCTACAGTTATATTAGTTTATAGTCTACTGTGCTTTGCTGTGTGCTATGCTACTTTAATGTTCTGACAAGTAATGACTAGGAATTCCCAGACGGGAACAGCTGTAAACAACAATTAGAGGCAGCATCCTTTCCAAACGTGTAATACTGAGAACGCTGGGTTCGGGAAAACTGAATACTGTTCTGAGATCTGCCTTTGGCTTCATAAAGCTATTTTAATTTTCTGTCCTCAATCTGAAAAGCGGCAGTTAACAAATTTCTCCGTAAAGTTCTAAAACTTCTAAAATAAACACGCTTGATACCTCTTCAGCCCCCATGGATTTTTCTGCCTGGGTCTTTGCTCGGTACAAATCAAAACACAGTACTACTCCTCTCCAAGCCAGAAGATGAGGACCGAGGCTCTTTTAAAAGAGGCTCCCACAGAACTGGTTTTTACACAGTAAGCGTTCCGCGTTCTTAGCTCCCTGACCTACTGCTCTGCTGGAGGCTGGGTACACAAGGTGGAAAGGACATAATAGGGCCGGCCAGCTTCCCAGGAGAAGGCGCCCGAAGCTCCGGGGCGGATTTCCCCGCGGCAGCCGGCGCTCGCAGCAAGCCCGGCCGCCAGAGCCGCGGCAGCCCCGGAGCCCGGGCCGGGCCGGCAGCAGCGGGCACAGCGTCCCCAGGCGAGCGCCGGCACCGGGGTACGGCCG
>VYZT01002611.1:22913-73232 GCA_013400735.1 Pomatostomus ruficeps
AAAAAAAGGCGATTGAAAACACAACACAAAAAACCCCGGCGGGGATTTCCACCGGCAGCAGCCCGGGACTTTCCGGCGTGTGAGACACCGCCGGGCCGCGCCACCGCGCCGCCAGAGGGCGCCGCCGCCGGGCAGCCCCGCCGCCTTCCCGCCCGCCGTGACTCACCGCCGGGATTTTCGGGAGCCTGGATGGCGGTTCTTCCTTCCCTATTCCATTGCCCCCAGGCAGGGGATTGCCCATGCCGTTCCGCAGGCTTCGCTCCGCTCACGGGCCGCCGCGGTGCCGGTCGCTGGGTGCGGAAGGGCTCTGTGTCCCTGCGCGGAGCGGCGCCCCGGCCGTGCCCCGCACCCTCTGAACGGCGGCAGAGGGCGATGGCTGTCCCGGGAGCCCTTCCCGCGGCCTCATCCACACTGGCACGCGTGGCAAGCGCCTGCCCTTGCGCACAGGTCTCGGGCTGTAGGTGCCCGAGTGTAGATGCCAACATCCCTGCCCCAGCATCCCAGCAGGACAGGAAGGGAGCCCGTCCCAGGGCAAGTATTGCTCCTCCAGACGGTTTTCAGAGCCAAGCAAGTATTTCTTTTTTGTGTTTAGCTTGTGTGTGCTCTACAGTTTTGGCTCTGTAATGTAAGTAACCACAAGTGACTTCATTTCTTTATTTAGACGTTAGGCCGATATGTCATCCCATAATCCCATATGCTGGCATTTTCGGCAGGAGATGTTAATGTGCTTTAATCCAGTCCTGCTTGAGGTAAAATTGTTGCAGGTAAGGGGCAGAACCTTGGGTTAAAACTATCAAGTCAGGGAGGTCTTGGTGTCTGAATATGTTTGTGAATTCTTGACTGCAACTAGCAGTTTCTAGGAATCATTAAATTTAATTACTGTAAACAATTAATTTACACATTTAAACCATGTCCTAATATCTGTGCCGTGAAAAAACTCACTGAATAAAACCCCAGTATGTAAGGCCTGTTAATATGATTTATGGATGGGATTTATGCTGGAAAATGGGAAGCTTTTTGCTCAACAGCTTTACAATCTGAAAGCAGCCAGAAATGAAATACAGTGCAACAAAATTTCTTGCAGTATTAAAAGACTTCATTTTCCCTGATGATGAGCCTATTACTGAGTCCCACCCCTCCCACTGGCAGGATGAGAAGCCAGGATTGCTGCACACCTTGAAATCAGGTCTTAAGTATTGACTCCTTCAGAGAACAGGTGGATTTTGGAAGAGTTCAGCCTTGAACTCCTTCACCTCACTTCCAATAGCAGCAGCTGGCTCAGATCATGCACTCGTGTCACACAATAGGGTTATGTAGCAACATGATCTTTCCCAGGGTTCACAGGGCTGTGCTGGCTCTGCACAGCAGACCATCCTTCTCCTCTGCCGTTGTTCAAAAAGAAGTCAGGGATATGGCTGGAAAATAATAATCCTTTCCAATTTTTTTTTCTCTTCTCCTTGGAGAGTTTTCTTTTAAAGATTTTTGTAGGTGTGGTTTTCTTTTCTTTTCCCCCCTCCTAACCTCTTTGCTGCCTTGGGAAGTATAGTTGGGTAGAAAGGCTCCACATTTAATGATTGATAGCCCGAGGGGTGGCTAAGATCCAGGGGACTGGATGCCTGAGGGAACTGGGCCTGAGTGATTGCTTCCATAACTAGGGCAGCATCTGTGCTGTGATTTACACAGTGTATATTTCTGTCAGCATCTTGCCGTTCCTTTCTCCTGGACATTTTTCCCTGTCCTCTCATGGGGACTGAGGTGGCGGATTACTGAAGTGATCTGATTAGAGAAAAAAAAACCTAAAAAAAATAATTATTTTTATCCAAAACATTTCTCTCATGTGATATGAAGGCCAGCCACTCACAGAGTTTTACAGACAGTATTTGAAGTGATGAAGGGTTTCACTGTGGAGTAGGAATGATGAACTAAAGTAGGAAGTAGGGAAAAAAGAGCTGACTTGTACCCTGCTTTGTATCTGAAACTGCAGCAAACATATTAACAAGTGGTCCTAGCCATGATGGAGATGCTGAGACCCAGGAGAACCTGAAAAGGCAACAGCTTATTTTTGTTTTCTAGTTGGTAAGCACATCTGAATATTAATAATTACTGTTTACACCTTGATAAACTGAAAGCTGATTGCACATTGCTACAGCTGATGTTTATCAAACAGGTCTGAGCAGGATGGCAGGTATTCATTTGATCTGAGTTTGCACAGCACAAAATGAAGTTCTGTCTTGTCAACCATAACTCCTAGGCAATGTGGCAATATATTAAAAACATCAGCAACATCAATAATTATAGAATGCGTGAATATACATTTCTCTTTTCTGAATGACTCCTGTGGTTTTTTTGGGTTTTTTTTTTGGTAGTTATACCCTATAGTTTATCTCATCATTTATGGTATAATACTTATATTTCATGAAATATAAACATTTATACATATGAATAAAGTCAAGGAAACTCTTATTCTTTGAAGTGTGTGTGTAAATATGCACACATACACACACATAACTATATACATGCACACATGCATTTTTAGGTATATATATATCTCTTGAGGGAAGGGGGAAGTTCTTGGCATTAAGGACAGAATAAGAAATACTTTAAATTTCAGCTGTCTACATTCTGGTTAAGCATAAGGGTGAAACAGTCCACCCTTATAAGTGGTAATGTTTACATAACCCTGGAGAAAGCTGTCCAGGGGAACTGCAGAATATCCATATTTTGGTGAGAATTTAAGTAATCAGTTTCATGCACATCAATCAATAACAATTCTTTATTGTACTTGGGAAAAGAAGAAATCTCTCAAGGCCCCATTCAGCTCTGTATCTCTAAATTATTTTAATTACTTTGAATCTTTTTACTGTTCAGGAAGGAGTAGCTCATGTTCACTAAATTAAACCAAGACCTTAGAGTGTTCAGAACACCACTGCCAAATGTTTCAGAGGTTGCACTAGGAAAGACTCATTGTTAAGACAGTACTTATATAATCTTCAATGCTAGGATGATGACTGTAATCATATTTATGGATAGTAACATTCAGACTTTAATAGTTCAATAATTTTCTGGGTCTTATAATATCAGATAATTCTGTAAGAGGTGTGATTCATCTAGAAGGAAGGAAAAGGATCATAAAAGGGAAATCCCTTTTAATGCAATAGCAGTGCTTGAGGTCATGCTTGAGTTCAGCATTTCTGTCTTCCAGGAGCTCTTCTGTTGCTTCTTTTCCTGGTGAAGAAGTGATAAAAGCTTGTCAGTGCAAAGGAAAAAGAGGGGGAAAAATCCCCTAAATATCTATCAGACAAAGAGATGGTGCTTATTACTGAATCACGTAATGACAGTAAAAGAAAATAAAAATACCCCAAATCATGTCTGCCACTTAGACAGCAAGAGCTGAACTGGTTTTGTGATTTTTTCCATTCTACTCATCTGAATACAGTAAAAGAAAATACAGACTCCCAAGAAGAGTTTTACCAGGATAGTCTGGCAAGTGACTGTACTAGAAGCAGGGATTCTTATTTATGCCCCTGGGCCAAGGCTTCCTCCCCTTTTTTGCTTGCTTTTTTTGCTTGCCTTTTTTGTTTTTCAGTGTGTTTGTGCTCATTTTCTTCTTTTTAATATCTGTCATAGAAGTGTCAGAAGTAAAGGGCTAGAACTGCAGCGAGTTCAGAGGCTGAAAGGTCAAACCTTTCCTTAGCCCTTTTGTTAAGCTGAAGGTTAAACTGTAAGGGTGGTGTTCTCCCATTAAAGCTGGTGAAACTGTGAAAAATGACCTATGGAGGCAAACATTGGACATTTTTAAGAACCGGTTTTATTGGCTATAAGGGGATTAAGTATGGCCATTAACCACACAGATGATTGGCCTTAATGGTACTTACCTCCTGGTCTGGAGGTAAGTTTTAGCACTAGTTTCTGTGAAATGTGTGAAAAAGTCTAAGGCGTGATGATAAAATTTTCATGACTTGATTTTTATTCCTCTGATATCTGTAGATACTGCAGCAAGCCTCGGGGCCCCTCAGAAGTGCAGACATAGCTATGTACAGCTACATTGGAGATGGCGGCACAGCCCAGCAGTACTGACCCTCTTCAGTGCACAGTACAGAGAATTCCAACAAGGCCGCAGTGAGAAATAAGGGGAAGACCAATATTATTTCTCCTTAGCAGAGCAAAGTGATTTCAGTGGATTTTGATGCAGGCTCAGTCTAGACTTGTGGCTAAACTGAAGCAAATGAGAACAGCAGTAGTAAACCAAATCAAAGGCCCATTGACCTCACTGCCTTGTTTCTCACAGAGGTTGACAAGGTGTCCAAGAAAGAGCATAGAAACAGGCTGGATTGTTCCCAATACTTCTCCAGCCTGCACTTGGTCACAGTTTCTTGTGGGATTTGGGGCTGTGGCTTACATTCTGGTACCTCAGTTTCTCAGTTGTATGGTAAGTTTGTGAATGTTTCTTTCCTCACACTTTTCTGTTATCATGCTTGTTTAACTTTGACTACAGACTCCTTAGAATAGAATCTTTTCTTGTTTTATGTTTGCTGTACTGTAATGCCTAGACACATGGTTGTTTACCATGCAGTGTGGTCCCTGCTTCCAGAGAGTTACCATCCATGTGCAGCAGACTTCACTTAAATGTGAAATACTACTGTTGAAATGGTCTTTGATTTAGGTTGAGGTTGTAAGCATAAAGCACTGCATGGATAACACTGCAGAGGGATGGATTCTGCACAGGGATGGTCTTCGCTTTCCAAAACTGCCATAATGCACGGAGCAGTGGCTGGGTTTAGGTAGTGCAAGGCAAATAATTGTAACTTTTAACTTGATCTTTAGGCTGGGATAACTGCTGTGCTGCCAAAATGTCCAGTGCATACTACAGCAGGGGACTCTAAAGCAGAGTCTGGTTTTGGAGATATTTGTTTCAGCCAACAGTTCAGCATCCATGAGTCAGCAAGTGGTCAACAAATAAGTAGTTAAAGATAATGCCTCATCTGAAATCAGGCAGGGACTATTGTTGTTTTCCTTTCTATATTCCTATCTGATGAGATGATCAGCTATTCTAACTTCAGGTATGAATAAGCATTTAGCACAAAGCTATATCCTCTGGGAGTGGATGGAAAGGGTCAAGGAATGCAGCTAGAGAATACTTGCCCACATAATTAAAGCTCTTTCTCCTCTGTTCCGTGAACAATTTCATCATGTAATGCAGTCAGTAAAACTTTCTTAGGTAGAACAACCTGCTGTTCAGCAGACTTGCTAGTCTTCCAGTTCTTTAGCATTCTGTATTCCTTTCCCAGTAAATTCCCAGTTTCACTGGAAGTTCTTACTTTCTCCCAAAAGATAAGCAGTTTGTATAATCTGAATGGAAAAAAAAATTAACTGCAAACTGTTCTCATTTCTTTTATATATGTCCAAAAATGTACTTTGTTACCATTGTTTCCATTTATTAAGCCAGCCTTACACTCTTTAAAATCGGTAAAGCTATTTCGAATTGTGTTTCATTCCCACATTCAGATGCGCTTGATGCATATGTGAATGAGTGATTGTATCATTCCTTGCCAAAATGGGAGAACTGCTGATACTGTTTTCTCTCAGGATGGAAATATCTCTTCTCAGCAGCTCTTAGTGGTGGAATTACCTAGGGAGTGCTAAGTGAATAAAAAGTGACTATGTGAAGGTAATCTTCAGTCATGAATCATGGAGCATGAAGCTTGTCAATCTTTTCCCTCTGTAATTTTTGTAATTTCCCCCAAATCATCTAAATGTGGAGAAATAGCCAAGAAATATCAGTTTCTACGTTACTTGGTGAATGCTTCTGGCCAGCTTTTTATGTTCACAATTGTCTAGTTTGACAGACAATAACACAGTCTGTTGAGCCTCTTGGGCTGTTTCTGTGTCAGCCCCATAACTGCTGCCACATGGTCAACATCTCTTTCAGGAACAGACTGTTTTGATTTTGTTAAAAGGAACAGAATTGAATGAGGGGTCTGGTACCCACAGCGCTTACTGTAAATCCTGGTTTAGAGTTACCAGTGTAGGTGTGAGAATTAATCTCTGTTGGCATACCCTCAGCCAAACTGTTCAGCTAGGGTTTTACCTCAAAAGCACTAAGCATTCAATAGCTTTCAGTACCTTGTACATTAAGAGGTTAACTACATTCTGGGTCTGTTCAAAGCTCACAGCCCGTTTTCAGTGACAATGAGGAAGTGAATTCATTCCTGGACTTTCAAAAGCAAAGGAAAGGCATTTCCTTTGTGTAGAGCAAATTTGGTGTTTGGGGAATAACATGAGAGGCTTTATGAGTGGCCAGAAATTCAAGTTAGCTTTCCAAACGTAGAGAAAATCTATCTGCCCTGCATCAGCAGTGCCAGAATTTCCCCAAGAAAAATACCTCCAAAGAAGGATATTTATGCATGGGAATTTACCAGCATATGCTGATATAAATAACAGAGTCCATAGATTTTTTTCCTGAAAGCTAACAGTCATCTCCCGGCAGGGAAATGGTGAGTTTGCTTTGTAAACATGGGTTTAGTCAATGTCCACGAGGTGACTCTGATCATGTGTTTTAGCTCAAAAAAGTACATAGTTTTCTTCTGATTTCAGAGCAAAGGGACTCCCCATTTTTGCAATGACAGCACTTTTTAGTAAGACTAACATAATCATTGATTCCTAACTTCATAGAGAGGATTTTTTAAGATTTCTGCTATATACATGGGAGGAGTGTGTTTTCATATCATATGCTCCCACTTTTGTAATTTTTGATGCTGCAGAAGCAAAAATTGTAGCTGCTTGCTACAAATTCCTATTTACTCATTCAGGTGGAGAGAATTAAAAATAGTCCCAGACAGATTTGGGACTCATATAGGAAAAGGTAGTGTATCATGCCTAGAAGATCTATAGAAATAAATGCATCTCTTGTGTATGTGGAGCATGCCAAGTAAGTGTTGCCATCCACACAGTTCTAGAGCATTAAAACTAAGGACTGATCTGGATCACCTGGACCATGTAAATGCATCTCTCTCTGTTGACCTTCTTCATATGGAGCAGGACTCCCTTTTGATGGTGCAGGGATGGAGTCCAGACTGTACAGGACAGGCAACTGCTGAGAGACCGTAGGTTTAAGGTTTTTTTGTATGTTCCTGTAATAGTTCATTGTCTCAAAGCATTTCTCATGCTTTCTAATTGAACTGATGAATTTGCCTTACTCTTAAGATATGACATTTCTTTATTTGGTAGACCAGTTTTACAGAAGTTTGCTTTTTCTATTGCAAAACTATTATTTTAATGGGAGAACTGCTGAAGTCCTAGTAAGCTCCTCACCGTTGTCATGAAAATAATTTACCTTTCAAGTCCTCTCCATACAGAAGAATAAATGTTGAAAAAAATATAAACAGATGCTTTTGCATAATATCTAAAGACAGAGTGAAGGAAATACTCCTCTGTGGACAAGATAAAAACTGAAAGTTCATTGCCAGAAATGTAAGTGCAGTATGTACTGCTTTATCCTAGTTGAGTCATGCCTGGTTTGTGGAGCAGGAGTAAAACAATTTAAGAAGTCCAGCACACGTCTCATCCTGATCTCAGCCTCCTCTTTCTGCTGTTTTGCCATTTTTTTGCTTTTATGGTTATGCACTTTGCCCAAAGTAGTTCATTTTAAAACAGATGAAAGGGAAACACCGACTTTATGACTAATTCTCAAATAACATGTCATGAAATTTCATGAGAACATGTGGCAGAAGAACAAGGACCCCATAGTCAGGAACTGTTCCATGGGATTTGTTACCTCAGTAAAGGCCTGCTCTGGCCTGAGGTGTTTCAGTGAGGTCAATTACATCTGCCTGCATAGGTTTTCCCTGGTAATTTCGGCAGGTTTATGGCATCCTGTCATTTCCTGGACTAAATAAAGTAATTTAGGTATACATTGAGGACCAGTTATAATATTCTCCCAAAGAAATGTCTGCATTGTTCCTGTTTACAAAAAAGAGAGAGAGAGAGAATGAGTATCAAAGAGTGACCAGGGTCACATCATCTGCTGAGAAACACACAACAGTATATGCTGGATATGTGTGTAAACAGCAATTGTTACATAAAGTAATACATGGGCTGTATGCTCCAGTAAGGATACACATCTATGCACATGTGTACACAGTTGGTAGAGAAGTGGAACAGAGAAGGCTAAATCATACGGTGATAGAGGCAGCAGAATGCAAGCAACAGGAACAGAGACTGTGGCACGATATTTACAGTGGGTAGTTCTCACGGCTTCCCTGTGAATTCTTTGATGCTCTCAGTAATAGATTTTCAGCTCTTCTCCACAAGTCCTTTGAACCGTTGTGCCTTTCTGTTCTTATGAGCACAGTGTCAGGATACTGCACAGCAACTCTGCAGGCTGTACCTGTGTGTGCACCTGTCCCTGCTGCTCAGATCTGCCTGCACTGAACGCCCCTGAGCTCCTGACTCTTGGGGTAGTCAGGGCAGTGTAAGATCAAGTCTGTCTTCCCTGATAGCATCCTTTCTGGTCATCTCACTACCTGAGTAGGAAAGTATCTCTTTTAGCACATCCAGTGGTTCTAACAGCATTGTGATCAGTTATCACCGTGATTCATAATGTGTATCCTGAGAGGGGCTTAATCTGATTCACTTCAGTGTGATGGAAAATCAGATTGAGTGAGAAGCTTCAGGCTTTTCTAGTGATCCTTCAAGATCATCAGTCCTAGGGACAGCATGCCAGCATCTGAGTGGCTCGCTAGGTATGCTCTGACGTGGTCACTCTCATCATGCCCCTGCAAGTACACTCAGCCTGGACATGTCTGCTTTATAAAAGTTCTCCATCTGAAACAACAGTCATTAGTTATTCCTGGTCACTGGCCAGGACCTAAGCATGCATCATTCCAGGAGTCTCAGTACTTCTGTGCCTGTTTCCTCTTCTGGCTGTGGGTCCATTACATTGTCTCTGGGAGCAGGTATCTCTGTGATCTATCTCTGTTCTCTTTCTACAGTATGTTGAATCTCTAGAGGTCCAGAGAGGATGTAATCTCTGCACACTCAGCCTTTGTGATAGATTCTTATGGAGATTGCAGAAGGAAGGTCTGTTCTACCCCCCCCTTGGCTGCTTGGCATGTGTACTGTAACTGGGCATTAATGAAAACATGGCTATCTCCAACCTCGTGTTCTAAAGAGATTAGTTCCTTTACAGATAGGACAGATGGCACCATAGTAGGAGTAGTTTACAACAGGACAAAGTAGAGCTTTGCTGTTACTTCAAAGTTCGAAGTGGGAGTCTTCAAACTCTGGAGACACTTCCTGGTACTAGAACCATCCCTGGCAGAGAGAGGTGACTCCTTCCAAGGAAGTCCTGCACGATTCTGATGAAACCCTGATGTAGTTCATCTGCTTCCACTGAACTGTGCATAAAACCCCCACTATGCTGTTGTAGTGCATAGCTAATTTAACATCTGAATTGCTTATCAAAGGTAAATCCCCTAGCTGAACATTCACCACTGCATGAGCGTTTTTGCAGATTAGGAGCACGTACACACGCTTACCCATTTCTTGCCTTATTTCAATACCCAGTGTATCTGCTTGATGTTAAGTCAGCACTGTTATCACTAAGAGAAAGTTGATAGGTTTCTCAAGAATGAAATTAGAACATGTGTTTTTGTCTCATGTCTTAATTATAACCAGAATCGTGCAAAAACAGTTTACTGACGTTTTCAGCATTGCTGGTGTTAAAACACAATTTTCTGTTTTTCCCCTAGTTTGTCAACTCCCTTTTTTTAAAAATAAGGTATCTGAGATTGGTCTCAACAGTGAATTTGGTGATGGGTGAAAAAGAGGGAAAGCCTGACTTATAATAGGTTATTCTTTTCTAGGGAAAAGGCTAAAGAAAAAAAAAATGCCATAATTTTGTCTTTTTAAAAAATTCTACTAACTTTTTATTTAAATTTATGTGATCACCCAGTCTTAGGAACAGAACTTGATTTCTTGCCATAAAAAGACTTATTCATCAGGGATGTGCCATTTGCCACTCAAAAAAGTGTCAGCCCAAACCTACTGCTATTTGCACTTGTGGATAGAGAGGTTTTGCCTGCCATCCAAGAAATATGCTCTGGTTGACCTGAAACTGTCAAGAGTCAGGTCAAATACTTGCACCTGACTTCAGGGTGAAGACAAGCAGAAGTACCAATTCCCCCTGTTGCCCAGTGGCTCAGGGGAGGTCTCATGTACACAGTGTTGCTGTTCCTGCTTCTGCCATGGAAAGCCAGGTGAAGACAGAGGCAAACCTGCCTTCCCTTTACCCTTCTCGGTGATGTAAGGAAACCTGCAAGCTATGCTGGAGCACAGAGTATGCAGGAGTCTTTCAATCCCTCTTGTTCAAAGTGTGGCACTTAAATAATTTTTTATTTTTTGGGTCAGAGGGAAAGTACTGAATAATTAGGTTTCATCATAGACTAGTGATGAGAAATCTTACTGAGGCTATTCCAGTTAAGAGTTAAACATTTCTGAATAGGGTAGGCGAGACTCAACACGCAAGGCCAGGAGCACCATACCCTGTACTGTACCATCTGGTGGTATTAAATGTAGAAAAAGAGCATGTGTCTTCTCACATCCCAAAATATTAACCAAAAGCTCCTTAGTTAAAAGGTAGAAGGCTATAGCACTGTCTCCTTGTTCTTTGTGCCCTTTGTTTTTTATATTTCTAGTGCTGCAAGTGGAAATGAAAAGTTTTCTGATGAGTAAAAGTGCAGGTAATTATAATTTTTCAGGTTAATAAAAGGAACAGAAAAATCTGCATTTTCTCACAGATCAAACCACTTCTTTTATTGATTTTTTTTTTTGGTTCTTACACTAAACCAAACTAGCTTCATCCAGAGATGGAGTAAATTGCCATCCTGTAGCTGTATGCTCCCCACAGTGTGATGGAGGATGTTCCATCCCCTTAGAGATCCAGTATTGCCCACAGGGTGCAACTGTTCAGGGTAATCCAGAGAAGGTTTGCTGCAGCCCAGACCTGTAGAGCAAGGCTGGACATTATACAGTTCCAGCTCCCCATTAGTCCACATCAAGGTGGGAGGCAATAATTATATAATTACTTTGTAAATGAAAAAAATGGAACTTGTACCTATCTCATATTTTTAGTGCCCTTTGTCTTGCAGGCAAGCATTGTAGAAGAGGGGAATATCTGTGACTTGGGAAGAACCTGGTGTTACCTGAGTAGCAGTTGAGACTTGGTGGCAACTAAAGTTGGAGAACACTCAGCTTCAAAGCTGGGGAGACTGGGGACGCAGAACAGATTCTGTGGAAGATGGGAAACTGGGAGCTGAGAAGCTGCATAAGGGAAGCATTCCGTCAATCAATTAATTCATCAGCACTACTAGAGTAGGATCAAACTGGGATTGGGAAAATAAGTGATGGAAAAAACACCAGCTCCTCCTAGGAGCTAAAATACAGGGTGAGAAAAGGAAATGACTGGAGAAAAAAAGATCCAGTAAAGGAAGAACAGAGTGGGATGGGGATAGGAGGAGCCATAGGGAAAGGCTGTGATGAGGAGTCAGAAAACAGAAAAGGGGAAGGTGAAGACTATCAACAAAATGTCCAATATTACGAATTTTGAAGTGATGAAGACTAGAAGGGCTAGAGGAAGACTGGAACTTGGTAAAGCAAGGAAACAAGAGCTTGGTGGCAAAGCTTGAGGAATGGAGACTGAAAGCTGAAGACAACCAAATTAGAGGGATAGGAAGAAACAAGTGCAACCTGAACGAGGAGGAGCGAGGAATGAAAAGGGGGAAGTGAGGCAGTGAGCAGAGACACTGTGTGCCCCACTGCACAGTCTGTGCTTGAGCATGGTTTGGTGTTCCAACTCATTGAGTTTTGCCATTTCCACACCAGGGATAGAATGTGCCGATTACCTTTGTGCCACACTTCCTATTGCTGTCCCTGAGACTAAAGAACACTAAAGCCGCAAAGCGTGATACAGAAGAATGCCTGTTTCCTTCACATAACACATTTGTCCTGGGGGAGCCAGGGATATAAGGCAGAGAGAAAAGGACATCTCCCATATGTCCAGGACCTCCACCTTGCTTGCTGTCTCGTTCTGAAGCTGCAGGCTAAGAGAGGGATTGCACCGAGAGCAAGCCCAGCATGTGGTGAAGGCAGTCACATGCTGCCCAGAGGAACTGTGCTTTATCCTCTTTTTTGCCACAAAATTTCTGTGCGGTGCTGGGCAAATTTTTGAAACTTACCTTGTCAGAGGCGATGACTGACTGGGTGCTCCTTGTATTACACATGAGTGGGTGGAGATTTCATGTCTGGCGTGAAGGAGTGCTGCATTCTCACAGCAGAAGCTGAGGTAATGCATACTGGGCTTTGGAGACAGAAAGTAGAGTATTGAATAAACTGAGAAATCAAGTCCTAGGGAGTCCAAAAAAGTAGTGGAAACTTTTGACCTTAATCACTTTGTGCTTCAGTTCCCTATGTGTAAAATGTGGATTGTACCACCCCCTCATGCTGCGGGGCTTACTAACAAAGATTAGCTCGCATTCAAAGATACTCAGATGCTTTGACGATGAGGCAAGAGCAAGAGTCGCTAAATAATTTTATTTTCAGAGCCTGTTAGAGGAGTAGGTAAAGTGTGAGGCTAAACACTGAGCAAGGAGCAGGACATGAAAGCCCAAAGAGCTGCTCACCAAATAACTAGCTTTGCAGCCTGTGCATGCAAAGAGATAGCAGTAGGGTGGGAAAAGTCATTGTGAGATCATGAAAGAACTCTTTCCCAAGGTAACTTAAATTCCACAATTTCCTACCCTGAGTGTTTGGTTTGCAAATGCCCAATAAACATTTTTGTGTGTAGTATAAATGTATGTTGGCAAGATGTTTGGTGAAGTAGACATTTCTCTCTGCCTATAATGCATGATGAGTGAGGCTTTCCTTGTCACAGAGTAGTACACTGTGTTGGTGAAAAATTTTGATATTAATTTGATAATCTTATTTAATATGTTGGCATTCATAGTAGTGGGTTCCTAGAAAAGCAAGCAAGTATCATGACCCTTTTGCGGATCTATTCTATCAATATTTGAAAAGTGCATTCGAGAGTTGGAAACAAACTCTGGATCCCTGGATCTTACTCTTTTCCCTAAAGATGAAACAAGGCATGCATTT
This sequence comes from Pomatostomus ruficeps, assembly GCA_013400735.1. Classification (NCBI taxonomy): domain Eukaryota; kingdom Metazoa; phylum Chordata; class Aves; order Passeriformes; family Timaliidae; genus Pomatostomus; species Pomatostomus ruficeps. Next base: position 36,063 of record VYZT01002611.1, read on the forward strand.
TTGTTCCAGACACATTGGGTTAGAAACACTGCATGATTAAACAGGTCTGCAGTTTACCTTGGAGTCCGGTGGTTGTCTCACCATTTAGCATAACTAGGATCAGGTCTGGGATAAATAATTATTTAGGAACACTGAACATGGTAAAGGAAAAATCCAGGTCAGATACTGAAGAAAATCTAAATGAATCTTGATTTTACAAAAAGATGGATGGATCTGATCGGATGGAATTCAAAAGAGCTTTTGGTACCAACAGCTGAAATCCAGGGACATGGATGAGGAGTCTGGCTTTGGAATTAAAGGCGGTTTCCTAGAACTGACATTTACCTGTACGTTAATGAGGAAAGTGATAGTCTTCTCAATTGCACTGGGAGTGTGTGGAATCCCCTCTGATAGCTGATAATGAAACTGTCACAGATAGTTTTAAAGTCACATTCGGTGGTTTGTTTTTTAAAAATTTCTGTGAGTCACAGGAATCTGTGAGGCCAGATGGGAGCAGGGGGAGAAAAAAGAAACCCTCTACGATGTAGGTCACTAATTCTCAGTCAGAGGAGAAAAAATAAAAGCCCCAAATGAAGTATGAGTCCTTACACTAGTCTCTATTTTGGGTACAGAAACTTCTAATTTCTGAGCAAAAAAGAACCCACACTTTTGTTTTCTTCTCCACCATAATTCATTCCAAATGTCATTACAGTCTGTAGACTCAGAGAAATTAGTCTGACACCATGTAGAATATTTATTAACATTTAGTAACATCTTAAAGCTAAATATATACAATTTTCTTGTCCTTTGTCATCCCTAGTGGCTTCTCTTAGTCTCAGACTTGGATTTTCTCTTTTACATAACTTACATTCATAGCAGGAAGGGCAATGTTTTTCCTCCCCTCCTTTTTAAACTTTTTGTAATATTTAAAAATGTCCTTAAAACTAAGGCTACAGCTTTCTTTAATTTCATTGTGGAAGTAATGAATAAAAGGTAAAAGAAGGGATTGTGCTGTTTCTTACTTTGTCTTCTGCTGCAGCTCTGCCTACAGCTGAAATTGTGAGCCTGACACCAGCTACTGGAAAACGTTTAATATTAGTTATTCTGTGAGCAGAAAATGCTGTAGGCTTTGACCTGTCATTTTTCTTCACTACAATATCCTTCTCTCCAGTCTCATGTATCTCCTTTAGACAACTGATTCTCTGCTGCATTTGCTATTTTGGCTTATTAGGATTTGCTCACAACAAGCATTGTCAGTAAGGATTGGTACCTGTGGCATGGAGGAAGCAATGAGTAGGAGGAGCTCCTGATCTTGGGATCTGGAAAAGAACACAGGAACAGTAACACATTTCAAGGAGGCGTTAAGTTCTAAGTTTCATCTCAAGACATTAAGGATCTGGAAAAGAACACAGGAACAGTAACACATTTCAAGGAGGCGTTAAGTTCTAAGTTTCATCTCAAGACATTAAGGATCTGGAAAAGAACACAGGAACAGTAACACATTTCAAGGAGGCGTTAAGTTCTAAGTTTCATCTCAAGACATTAAGGATCTGGAAAAGAACACAGGAACAGTAACACATTTCAAGGAGGCGTTAAGTTCTAAGTTTCATCTCAAGACATTAAGGATCCTATTGATGAGGTTTTATTGCAGATATGCTGTTAGGGAGCTTCTAGCTTATCTGGTAAACTTCTGGAAGATTATCTTTCTGGCATACTTTCTCCAGCAAAAACTTTTTTTTTAGAAGGATTTAGCAGCAAGACAGCTGATTTTAATTATTTATAGTGTTGTTTCTAACCCAGTCCATTTGAACATCTGGTTTATTATCTGAAGGAACATATCTACTTGTTATACTGGCTTATTGCATGCAGAACCACGAACTTAGGCCCTAAACTCTAACTTTTAAAGAACAATAAAAAAGATTAGGAGGCAGGTCAGTATAGGTAGAGTTCATATCTTATCTGAACAGCTGATGTATCTGGAAAAAACAGAGGAAAATTTGAATGCACAAGCCCTTCCTCCACATTTAAATAGAAGATTCAGTTTTCAATAATAATGAGGCATATTTACATGTTGGAGAAAACATCTTTCACTGAGAAATTTAAAAGGCACAAAACTTTGAGCTGAAAGATCAGCTTGGTTTTTCATAGGCATCTCGTAAAGGAGACAGGCCAAGGTGCTAATGGTAGAAAATGTCAGACAAACCCTGGTGGCTGGAGGTCAAAGCTACACAGGTTCAAACAAGAAGTTAACTGCTCATAACTAAATTACATTTAACTGTTATCGGGACAAATACAGGATGAAGCCAAGGTCTCTTGAGTGTCAAATCAAAAGAGGACAGCTCTCTGGATGAAAAGCATCAGCCAGGCATCATTGAATGCAGCTAACTGTATTCAGTACAGGGGTGACTAGGAGATTTGTAACACTGGGATCAGCGAATGATTGGATTGTGTTTACACAGCTCTGAAGGTGCTCTATGCTTCTGTGCTGCAGTAAAAGACAAAAATTCTGCTGTAGAAGTTAGGTCTTTCTTAATAAACTGTGTCTGAAGCCAGAATTGTATGATTCCAGTAAAAAGTGTACCCCTAATTTACAAAGTTACTTGCCAAAAAATCTGGGGTTACCTGAGGAGTGAAGTGACTCTTTTTGCCTCTGTTTGTTTTTTGCTTTTTTTTTTCTTAATTTAGACACTGACTCTAGCAAGTGAGAGGTCTGTTGAAATATGGATATTTAACACATCCTGAAATAGGATTAGCCCAGGTGAAATAGACCTGTATGTGTAGTCATTGAATAGGAAGTTTCTTTACCAACATCCACAGCCCCCTAAACAAATATAGAGTGAAACATCATCCTGTGAATCCACTCAAAAAAGGAGGAGACGTAGCTTTTCCCTGTAGGGACTGTATCCACAGAGCATTTATGGGTCATAAATGTGCACTCACTTTCATAAAAACAAAAAAATGGCCAAATTGGGTAATAAACATCCTTGTACAGTTATGTTTTAACTGAATGAGGCATACACAAAAATAGCAATAGTTTCCTTTGGAAAGTATATAGAAAAATCCTTTTTAATGTAAGGTAAGTATAATTATTTTTTAAATGGCTACCTTTGCCACTCAGATCTTCAAATATTATTGTTTACTTTGGGATGTCCTATTTTTTGTGTACTGGACACCCAAAAGAAACTCAAGGCAGGACACTCATGGAGCACTGTAGTAGGATCTGCTTGGTTTAAGTACCACTCTAAAAGACACCACCAAACAAAGACGAGTGAGGTGATCAGTCACTTTTGAATGGTTTGCCCCACAGAGGAGTGGACTTCTGTGTGCACATTGGCCTGCATTATTCCTGGTTTGCTGAAACACTGATCTCTATGGTTTTCAAACCCAAGTGTTTAATACTGCTGCAGACCTTTAGCATTTCCCTATCTAGCAGTCATGACAGAGGGTAGTTCTATCTTGTGAGGGTTGCCTCTGGCCAGTAGTGTGGCAAGGCTGCCATGGCTGGAGGGAGAACATACATGATCCTCCTGCTACTATTCTATCAGTGAGGGAGAGTCTGGTGCTGTTACATGCTTGAAAAATTGCACAGTAAATCAGATTGATGATGTTGCATCATGGCAATACACGCTAGGCTGCAAAGTTGTTTTCATCGTGGCTTTAAGCAACAGTGCTTTTCTCCTAGTATGTGCATGTTTAGAGAATTAAAAGAGTTAAGTGCAACACGCTGATCTAGGAAAGAAGGTCAAACCACTTTCCTCCTTTCCTACGGTCTCCCTTTTTTTCCACATTTTTGACTTTCTCTTCAAATAACAGTCCTGCTGCTGCAGACCTTCAATCTCTCTTAACCTCACAGATTCTTTTCATACCTGTCAGTGGCCACAACAGACCAGCTGTTGCTTAAAGACAGCTGTAGACATCTAACCCATTTTATTTCCCTTTGCTACATGATCAGTGTCACCCCAAAAAGGATTTACCTGGTTCAGTTGCTGGTGTAGCTGCTTCAAGAGATGGCAGATTGAAGTCATTGCAATGTTGTGTTTCTGTCTTCTTCTATCTGTTCAGTGGAAAGGCCCGTCCTTGCTTCTCTGGTCTGGAGTAAAACTGGGTGCTAAAGATATATGCATGTGGGAATGAAGAACCTCTGTGGCAGTGAAAAACCACTATATTCTTAGAAATGGATGGCCTCTGCAAGTGGTGGGTGGAACGGTCAATCATCTCAGCCCACTTTGTGTACCAGATGTTGGAGGATGTGCCCACGCTAGTGAACCTTTATTTAGGTATAGGCTATTTTAAGTTGCTTGACTGCTTTCTTCTAAGCAATATCTGCTTTTTTTTTTTTCTCTCTCTTTTTTTTTTTTCGAAGGGGAATGCCAGACTTGACTAACAAAGACAAGAGCAAACTAAATGTTTCCTTAACAGGAAGCCACTAGCTCTCCACTTAGCAAGTGGGGAGGAAAAGCCTTTAAAAATGTTCAGACTTTCTCATGCAAATTTCAGTTACACACAAGTTTTGGGAGAACTTATTCAATTGTGATTTGAACAGTCTCTCAGTGATTATAAATACACAGTACACAAAACTGTGTACAGCACAGCAATGTAAAGGTGAGAGTGCTTTCAGGTCTCCCTGGGTGTTGTTCCACTGTTTCCAAACAATCTAGTTTTGGCTGAGGGTAATATCTTTTCTAAGAAATCATTAAAAGAGCTTTAAAGCAAAAATAGAGCATTTAAAGACAAAGCAGTGCAGTCCCTCTAGAGGAACATGTCAATTTCTCAAATGAAGGCATTTATTACAGTTGTAGTCAAATAGTTTTTGAGTGACTGAAACACCTGCACATACAATTGCCATTATTAGAAAATGTCCCTGAGCCCTGTCAGAGATCAAGGATGCTTTCTAGCTGCTCTTCTCATCATCATACATCAAGGAGATAATTTTTATCTCCAGACTGTTTTGCCTTGGACTCCGGAGGGAGCTGTATGCATACTTTCTTTGTGGCCTTGGTGATGCTAATCACATTACAGAAAGATAAGCAGATGAGCAGTAACTGAAGCCTTGTTCAGTGGCAAGACACCATCAGAGGGTAAAGCGGAAAGACTGGTGAGAGACAGGCTATTGTTAACAGGTTGTCTTCTCTCACCAGTCCTCATGGTATGAAGGAGCCTTATGGATGCAAAGCAGTTTTGCTGAACTAAAGAGCCACTGCAGCTGTCATAATAGCCTTCCTAGAAAAACAGTGTTGGTACCAAGATCTCTTCCCTGGACCTCTGTCCACCTCTTGCAGACAGACACAGAAAATCTTTGTGTAGGTTTCCACTGGATTTTTTGGGACAATCTGCAGAGGGCAAGGGCCTTGGTATGTGTTAGATGTTGCCTTATAACTACACTGTCTGACACGCACATCCCAGAGCTGAAGATCATTGTGTGCCCAGTGGCTGTCAGAGAGATCAGCCTGTGGCTCTGCCAGAGGATGCCTTTTACATTTGAGTGAGCTACCTGTTGCTGACGTATCTACCTGCTCAAAGTAGGCGCAAACCCTCAGGAGAGTGTTGCTTCATGAGCCAATGCTGCAGGGCGAGAAGTGCAGTCTGTCAGTTTTGCTCTGGGACCAGTTTCCTCAACTCAACCCCTTCACTGACCAAAGGCACAGTAGTTAATCATGGTGATATGGCCATACATCTTCACGAGGACTGTCTGCCTATTCACCAGCTCTTGGTGTACAAGACCTGGGCTATATTCTTGCTTCTCTTATGGTATTCCTCTGACTCAGTTTCCTCTTCCATCAAATGTGAATAAGGATGCTGCTGTCCTTTGTGAGGGCTGTTACGGTGCGGATGAAAGCAGTGCTCAAGGTAGAAAATTGTGAGACGACAGAACTCAGCGCTGGCCTACTTCAGTTTACAGTGTGCTGCTCTGCTGTGGGTACTGAGTGACAGCTGGAATCCTTGTCAGATAGGAAGAGAGGTGCTCTCTTTGCTCACTTTGCTCATCTTGAGGAAGCAACTACTTTTATCCATGTGGCTGACATCTGAGAGAAATTACCATTCTCTAGGGAACTGGAAGTGATTTTTGGTACATCGGCAAATTTTATTCCCTAACAGAGGAGCACAGCACTTTTTACCTAGAAATAACCCTGACCAGATCAGCTGTGTCTATCTGTCCATAGCCTTAGATTATCGCACAGCCATACGTGCCACACACCAGTAGATAAACTGCTTTGGGCCCTGCTGGAGAGTGGGAGATGGTCAAGGAAATTCCTGGGTGCTACAGATGGCAGCAGTGGAAGGAATTTCTCAGGAAGCAGCAGGTTTTTTTTTTCTGACTCAATGCTGATCCTTTACATTTGCCTGTTGGTAGACAAACTGTGTTGTGCATAGTTATTATCTTTCTCATGGTGTTTAAAACTGACATTGTGACACTTTTTAGCTGCCGCAATGCCTCTGGTTGCCCCGGGCAACCGCTCATGGTTCCAGGGGCTGGCTGGCTGCTTCAGAGGCACGGGAGGGCTGGCCAAGATCTGGCAGGGCTTCACCTAGTCCGCCGATGGTACAGGTGCACCGAGGAAGGAGAGACAAACGGAGGGGCTTTCCCAGATGGTTTATTCAGGATTGTGCCAGGGAAGCACTAGCACAGCGTGTTATAGTTACATATATACCAACACGAGGGGGCGGGAGATGATACAACATCCTATGAGGTAGGGGTGCAGGGTTTGATTTTGGCGGGCTTTGTATAGGATTTCGAAATACAGAGCCCTCCAGGGGGGGAAACCAGATACCGGGGACAGGGAGGGGACAGCAGTGCCTGGCCATGAGAAAAAACAGAAATCTGGCCAACAGAACACTGCAACATTTAGCATCAGCAGAGGCTACAGCACTTCTTGCAGTATCAGGTTTAGCTGAGTTTTTTATGGGTTGTGACAGACAAGGTAGCAGTTTAGGCATTCAGAGGTGATCTGTCTTACCCCTACCTGAGATCAGGCCTCAAAGACCTCAGCTGATTCTGACAGATACCCCTATTACCTGTTCTTATACACCTGCAATGATAAGGCTTTCACACTTGCTGTTGGCAATCTAATCCAGCATCTCCTTAGTTTTACTGACTGGGGGTGTCTCCGCATGTTTACTTTGCAGCTCTCTAACATGGGCGCTTTGCAGTTGGAGCCAAGCAGTATAAACATCATTTGGCACCAAACACTTCCACTTTGCAGAAAACAAGCAAATTATTCTTTTTCCTATTAAAGAAACGTGGGGAAATCAGGTATTTGTAGTGCAAATATCTAGTTTCAGAATCTGCTTTCCGTCTTTATAATGAAAAGCCAGCTAGGAGAATCCACCACTGCAGGATGGGTGTCTCAGGTGCCTCTGTGCCCTGACCCACAATTAGGACCAGTGACAGCATCAAGCCTTAAACCCCATGTCAGTGGCACATGCTGTGGCTGCTGCTGGTATCAGTCCTAGCAGGGGCCAGTTCACCCAGCAGGGCTGCAAGGTCTGGCATCACTTTGCTGTGGCATTTCACGTGTCTGCGGCAGACCCGGCAGCCATCGTGATGGAGGAGGGTTAGAGCGTATGTGGGCAACTGAGTCACTCTGTGGGTGGCAGGAGGCCAGTGCTCACATTTGGTGACCTTGTTCTCACCCACCCATCCCCGAGCATTCTCTCACCACGTCCTGGGTGTGTTTCTCTTTTTGGTTGTGTGAGGAACAAGTGGTTCCTGACGGACGTCAGTGGTTTCACCTGTGCAGTGGTGTTCGGTGTGTGCCCCAGGGCACATCAGCTGGCTGATCCCGGTGGGGTGCTGACATCAGGTGGGGTTTGGGGCACAGCCAAGGCAGCACAGTGAGACAGAGTGGCACAGGGCAGCCTGGGAAGCCACATTCCTGCCATGGTAACACCATAAAAATTTTTAAGAACTTCCTGCAGAAGCAAACACAAATGAGGTTAATAGCTCTTCTGAAAGCCTTTGAAGAACTTCGGATCAGGTCCTATGCCCCCTCCTGTCCTACAGACTTTTACTTCATTTCTACTAACCAGATAGTTAAGCAAAGAGCTGGATCCTGGTTAAATCACAACAGCTCCACTGAAGTCAACAGCACAGCTATGTTATTTTAGTACCAGTGTATGGTACAAACCTCAAATTAAAATTAATTTATTATCTGTCTGGATATAAATTCGTGGTGCAGGTCCTCATTTTCCCATACTATCCCATCCTGCTAAAAATGCCAGCAGACTGGTTTGTCTTGTTTCAGCATGGATGTGTCTGCAGTTTTTGCTGCTGTGGGTCATAATCAGCAGCCCCTGCCTGCACAGCAATTCCCTTATAAATTTTCTCTTTCAAGGGTGGTCACATTACTTTCTCCTTACCCAGCAAAATTCTGTCCTCAAGTGTCAATTTCAAACATGTGCATCTATCATAAGTCCATTTGTATAGTGATTCATTACTGTGCCTCTGCTTAATTTACCAAGAATTTTGTGTTAGCCAAACTCTTGTAGTTGCGTAATAGCAGAAAAAATACAAAAGAATACCACTTGCATCATTTCTACTGCACATTTACCAATATTCCTTGATGCATCTATTTCTTGTATACCAAATATGTGGTAATTTCACACGAACTGACTGCCACTTCACTGAAAGTGACTTTTAGATATATGAACCAGGGAAAACCACTATTATTTTTCATTTCCCAACAACAACATATTTAGTTCAAAACTGATATTTTGTAATAGCTGAAATGAAGATATTTTATACCAGACTCTCCTGATGACTTTTTACCATAAGATGAGCAACACTGGACAGATGGAAGAAGATCATTTCCACTACGAAAGGTCATCAGCTCTATTGCAAAAGTGTCCAGTTCCAGCTGGACACATGATGACTAATTTTTAATTAAAGCTTTTTCAAGTCTGTAGGTTTGCTAATTTTTACCCTACACTGACTTTCTACATTTTCAACTGTTTTGACAAAAGCTCCAGAATTTCTAAGGCACAGCTGTTTTCTGCTCAGCTCTGCTTCTAATAATTGCCAAGAAGAATTTTACTTTTAAGGGCATGTAGTCCTGAAGATACAGATGTCAGCTCTAAAGAAGAAATCAATTTTTCTCTTTTTTTCAGTTAACCCATTTTTGACCTGGCAAATATAGGTGTGATTTAGGTGATCTCCAGCTACAGTGGAGGGCTTATTGATCTTGCTGCAGCTGAGGCCAGAGGCTGGTCTCATGAACATTGTTTTTACAGGCGTGTGATTCTGCTGACGTCCTTTGGCTTCCTGTTCAGTGAGGCTGTGCTTGACATCCTCAGATCTAGGCACAATGTGAATTTTCTTAGACCTCACTCCTCCACCCCTCGTTTTGTTTCATCAGCCCTTCCCTGCCTGTGAATAATGGTCTTGATCACATCATGCGGTGGCTGCGGGGAGGGAAGGTCCCCTCTGCTGTAGCCCTTTCTGTGGGCTGTGTGGGTGAGGTATGTGTCCATGGGAAGGAGAGGGAGCAGGTTTCAGGCAGTTTCTGGTAGCATGTAAGACATGCAGTGCGTGGTGATTCACCCCCTCAACACCATTAAACCTTCAGATTATGAGTGGGTTGAATCCTGTAAGGTAGTAGGCACATTATAAAAATAAACACAGACCTCTGAGGTAGATAGGTTACTGGTGAGGGGGTAGTAGCGTGGATAAATCAGATCATTCCTCTTCCTTATAAACACTGAGAGCAAAATCAACTGTTCCTACTGCCAGACTCTAAGGTTTTACCTCCTCTTTGCATTACTGGTGTTGGTGCTGTGGCGCATGTCTTTGACACCAAGGAGAGGTCCTGCCCCTGCGGAGCTTTTTGAGTGCATTTGAAGGTGCTGAGTGCTGTTTGCTGGTGCCAGACCAGAATAATAACAATAGGCTAGCGAGGAACTTCTCTGAGAATTACTGAGTCCAGAATTAGAGGTCATGCATGTCCACACTTTTATTTTTCAAGTATTAGTTAGGGAGGGAAGTAGATGAAGGGGAGAGATTATCCCCCTCCACTCAGGGCTCATCAGGGCACATCTAGAATACCATGTTCACTTTCACACTCTCCCTCAAATATAGGGAAGTTGGGGCATATTCAGCAAGATGTTAAGGGCAGGAGCTCTTGCCCTGTGAGGAGAGGTTGAGGGATTTGGTCTAGTCCAGCCTGATGTAGAGAAGTCTTTGGAAGGACCTAAGAGCAACCCCCCAGCACATACAAAGGGATCAGCAAGAAGACATTGCTAGAATCATCACAGCGCTACATATTGGGAGGACAAGCAACAAGGGACTGAAGTTGAAACAAAAGGCTCAGGCTGGATGTAAGGACATACTTCTCCAAGGGTAGAGAGTCAAGTGCTGGACCAGGTCACTGTTTGATTGTGCAGCCTCTGTTCTTAGAGGTTTTCAAGACTGGTCAGACAGAGTCCCAGGAGACCTGATCTGAGCTTAGAGCTGTGACTGCTTTGAGCAAAAAGTTGGAGTAGGGACTTCTAGACATCCCTTCCAGCCTGATACCCTGTCTATGTCTATGTCTATGACCTATGTCTAGATATCCCATACTCTGAGGGTCATGAAAAGTTTAAGGTGAAGTTTTTGGGTGAAGGGTTGAAAAGGTAAAAAGAGTGCATTTTGACCCCTCTCTCCACCTTTGACCAACTTATTTCACTCCAGTTCTGCAGCAGTGATACTTCCTCTGATTTCTCTAACCATGATCAAGCAGTGGGCTTGTGTAAATATTGTCCTGGCAGTCAGGGATGCTGGGCAGAGGGGATAGGGCACCCACTGCCTGAGGAGATTCTAATGCTAAAGCAGGGCTTAATCAAGTGGGATTGCCTGACCCTTTTGGGATGACTTGTAGGCTCAGAGATAGGAACAGAAATCCAGCTTTGCCCAGCAAGATATACCTGGTGGGATACCCTTGGCAAGTAAGCTGTTGAGATACAAAGCATGTAACATTGGCCATTTTTGGGAGTTTTAGTCTCCTCAGAATACAAAATCTATATTATACCACATTAAATTAAAATAATTTCCCCAGAATACAAAATCTCCTCAGAATACAAACTCTATATAATTAAAATAATTGCAATTATTTGTGGTATTTCACTTTCCAACCTAAAATTAGTCGTGTGCAAATTCATCACTGAGACTAGGGCACCCATGTTGCCTGTGGGGCAGTCACTGTGCTCAACAGTGCCACTGTATCACCCTTTTTCCTTCCTTCCTTCCTTGCAGATCTGAAACTTGGTGTGGGTCTCTTCCCTCCCTCTGGATCCCAGTGCTGAGAAGCCAGCAGCAGTCAAGAGAAGTCACGGTGTTTGTGTGTTGGTGGGTTTTTTTATGAATGCAGGAATTACCACAATTGAATGAATAATTCATTCATGAAAATGATGCTTGAAAAAGTACTCTTCTATTCTTGGAAACTGCTGACCCAGTTGTTTTTTTTTGCCTTTGCTGTGGTGGGACCTGGCAGTGGCTGTCACAGAGAGCCAGCAAGTTCATCTCAGTGAAAGTTAGTTAGTGAAGGGGAGGAAAGATGCAGGCCCTGCACTGCTGTCACTAATGACTTTTGTGGGTGTTCTCAGAAAATCCTACTGGGCGCCCCGGGTGACTCACCAGCAGCTGACTGAAGGCAGGCAGGAGGCCAACAGCCCCTGCACAACGGGAAAGTACAGAGCCATCCCAGTGTGTGCCAGAAAAAGGAGAAGATGACATGCAGCGATGTGTCTGTCTGCATGTCTTGTCTGTCTGTCATAAGCCTAGAAAGAAGAGTGACTGTGTTCTTTGTAGGATATATGGGCGCTTGGTGCTGTGAAGTCACCGTTGTTCTTGCAAGAGGGACTGCTGGATGGTCACATAGAAAGGTGAGGAGCTGTTGCAGGCTTTATTCAGGCTTCTTGGCAAACAAAACTTTCTAAGACATACATGATATTAAATCCTTTCAGGTACAGTGTAGTATCCCTTTAGGGCCAGGGTCAAGTTTACTCAACGAAACCTACCCACTCCGTTATGAAGCTCTTCTTGCTGCTTTCTGGCAGTCAAGTGATGGATACCCACAGGGATAATGCACATGGTCATAAAGGGGTAGGAGTGTAAAAAAGTCTCAACTCCTTCACTGGGGGCTCTGAAGAGCACATTTGGGTAGCCCATTCTGCATGTTCACCTTGGAGCTCATGAAGCCTCACAGAGCTGTGCCTTCAGCTTTTGTGCCGGGCAATCTCCGACTGGAGGTCTTTCTGTGAGGGGCTTCTTTATAAGATGTCCATTCTCTGTGAACTTGCTAGTGCACAAGGAAGGTTATCTTGTTCCCTCTACCCCTTGGGCCACTCACTCAGACAAACTCTTCTTGTAGATCTGGAAGAATTTAGTTTTCTTCAAAACTCCTATCTATCATTGAAACTCGTGGTTGGCTTTGGCTAACAGGCTCAGGGCTGCCTGGCAGGGTGTTTCTGAGCTTCCGAGGGAGGGGAGAGGCAGGAAGGGCAGGAGGGTCTGAAAGAAAAACAGACAAATTCTGACTCCTGGCACTTTTAAAAAGAGTTGAGATGAATGGCTGATGAGGGTGACCCCAGGTGGGATCTTGCTGCTACCCCCAGACCTCTGTCTAGACAGAGCTGCAGTTCACAGTCCAGCAGCAGCACGTGCCTGTGGCTTATACTAACAGGCCTTACCACGGCTCTGCCTGGACATCCCAGAGCCACGTCTGACACTGGTTCCCTCACCAGGCATGATCCCGACCCTCATCCACACGCCTACATCCTTTCCTGGGGAGTTTCCCAGTGCTGAATCCTTGCCAGTTCCTTCCTGGCCCTGGATGCCCAAGGCTCATTAACCAGGAAGGAGGAGTCACTGGTACTTGCCCCTAGCTGCAGCCAAGCCATAGTGTTTCAGAGACCACCCTCCCCCCAGCTCCAGCTCCCCCTGACACCTAAATTATTCATCAAAGGCAGGAAAAAAGCCTTCCTGCTCTCAAGCCTCTGGGGAAATGCTGGGGCATGGCTTCAGCATGATAAAATGCAGAGCAAATGGTGATTCAATTTTGTTTCAAAGCCCCTGGTGGAAGGCATAGACAACTTGGCTTTACCTCTTTTGACCTTGAAAGGGCAATTCTCCACCAGTATCACATCCTGGGAGGGAAAAAACCACATGTCCTCCTCCCCCATTGAAATGCCGACAAAATCCACATCATTTGTCTCCAGCTAAAAAGTACAATTCAGCTGTTGTACCATGACTCAGATTGCAAGGAAAACGCTGCAAACTGCTTTCCCGGGATAGGAATGCAGGAATTCCTACTTCCCATGGGCAAGGTGAAGAGGCTCGCTGGAGCACCCCAGCTGCTTTTGCTGATACACACCTTGAGAGCCCCACAAGTGATACTCTGGGGACAAGCCTATGAGAAGAAATTTACATAACAGCAGTTCAGGCTGGGTTGGTTGAATCACCATTTAGGTCGCTGTCCTAATATGGGCAGGATGTAAAACTCGAGTTTAAAGAGGGAACTGACACTAGTGTGTAGGGATGAAAATAATGAAGTGTTCCTATTTTTCAGTAAGATCCTCAACTGAGAGAGGGAGTTTTTCAGAGTGCAGGCACATGCCTTCTGTGGTTTGTACCACATGACAACCATTGAAGCTATAAAAACGGTCAAGTAAGTCTTTTCTGTGGTAAATGCAAGAGAAAACTGCAAAGCAGCCCTCTAAAAACAACTGACCTCTGTAAATGTTGAGTACTTTGTAAAGGGCTGATAATGCCGGTGTGGGAGCAATGCAGCTTGCAATAGGCAATAGGCACTGTGCAACCTCTGCTGCTGAGAGCCTGGTTTCCTAAGGTGAGGGTGGAGAGGAGGTGAGATGTGGGTAGTGTTTCAGAGCCTAGTTTTAGAAGAGACTGTTTATTCTGTGCAGGGTGCAAGGCGGAGGTTTCCACATATCAAGTATACCAAGTGGTAGAAAGTTTTATTCAGTAAAATTCACATGAATCTAGTTATCTAATACATATTCTCCGCCTACTTAATGCATATTTATTTAAGGTGGTATAATCTTACTCAATACTTGAAACACAAAGTGCTTTTCTTCATTAAGCAACTTCTATTGTGGAAGTTATCTGATGACATCAATTACATTTACAAAAGGTGAGAAAAGTCAGCTTGAAGACATCAATTCCTTTTGCAGAATTCAGCCTGGGGACAGATAATTCATCTTGAAGGCATCAGTAGTAGCAGAACTGTCGGGGTGATACGTATTAATAATAAAAGCCTGAAGGCCCTAGAATGTACCACCCAAGAAAAGGAGCTCTGGTGGAGAACTCCCAGAGCTGGAGGACTCCCCCGGGAAACAGACATGACGGTGGTGTAACCCAAATTATAACAAACCCACCTCCGAGTCTACCCATTGGATACACAGTTGTCTATTAACTTCTGTATACTCCCTAAGTCTAGTAAGTTCTCCGTTATTCAGTTAATGATTTGTTCTTCCCTCCTTGCTCATCCTCCTGTCCTTCACATTCCTCAAGTTACTGGCTCTGTAACCCTGGACCCTCCCTAACCCTTCCCCTGTACCCTCACCTAATTGGCTGTTTGTTCACCTTAAGACCCGATGTCCCGAGCTATTCGGGGCCCCGGTCACTGAGGAGAGCATGGTGGCATAATAAAGCACTGTGCGTTCACACCTGGAGTCCTTCCTTTTGTCTTCGGATCTCCTATGACTTTCGCCACCCCCCCACTCCACGCTAAACCCAGCTCCCACCGGTGGGGCCTACGTGTGCCCTCCTGGTGTCACCACCCCCGCATCGAAGGCGGTCTGGGGCACTAGGATCGCTCCGGCTTCGGGCAGCAGTTATCCGGGAAAGCGTCCTAAGAAAGCCGGCAGGAGCATTACAGAACCCCATAGGGATTAAGCAGGAACCAGTTTTCATATGCTTGCAGTAACTGGAACTTCCTTCTTTTTCTGTGGGTGTTGCCCTGACTTTGCAGTGTTCAGTGTTTTCTTGTTAGACTTTCTTTCTCATGGCCATGACTTGTTTTCTCTCTATTATCTATGTTTTCCTAAATTGTATCTGTGTTTACGAATTCTGGTATACCGGATGGAGAAATATGATTGACAAATACTTTGACCAAGTGGATTATAGGAGGTGGTGATTTCTACCTCCAATCCACGGTGATGTGTGAAAACATATAAATAAAGTCGGAGGGCTCTGCCCTCTCTCTTCCTGCTCTCTCTCCTGCTGCGTCTGTGTGTTCTTTGTGTGGCTCTCCTTCAGGCCCTCGGCCTAGCAGGCCTGCCTGGGGAGTGCCATATGTGGATGTTTTGTTTATTTTTTAGTATCCCTTTATCTGATAAAAAGGTGTGACAATCAATAATTCTTTTAGCCCAACCCAAAACCTAAGGGGACTCAGCAGCAGACAGGTCTGTGACACTGAACTCAGCAATGTTCACAAAAAACTCTCAGTGACAATTCCCTACTGGAGCTACTGGAACAAATCTTTTAGGGCACCTCTACTGCCACCGCAGGGACATCAGCAAGCAATGCCACAGCCCCACATGCTGTGGCATCTGCAGGACAACTTGGGATTTTTTTTGCTAGCCTGGCACTGTGCCAGCAAGTATAAGCTCTACATTTTACAGAGAGCATCAGTTTAGGCTCAGAACCATTCCAGGAGTGCTGGTACTACTCTACCAGCACCCAGAGCAAATCTGCTGCAGGTCATGGAGTAGAATAGAATCATTTAGATTGGAAAGGACCTCTAAGATCATTGAGTCCAACTGTTAAACCAACACTGCCAAGTCCACCACAAAACCCTGTCCCCGAGTGCCACATCTACATGTCTTTTAAATACCTCCAGGGATGGTGACTCCACCACTTCCCTGAACAACCTATCCCAATGCTTGACAGCCCTTTATATGAAGAAATTTTCCCTGATATCTAGTGTAAATCTTAAGGCCATTTCCTCTTGTCCTGTCACTTGTTACCTGGAAGAAGAGGCCAATCCCACCTGGCTACCCCCTTTTTCCAGGGAGTTGTAGAGAGTGATAAAGTCTCCCCTGAGCCTCCTTGTCTCCAGGGTAAACACCCCCGGTGCCCTCAGCCAGTCCTCATAAGGCTTGTGCTCCAGGTCTGTTGCCTTTCTCTGGACTTGCTCCATCACCTCAATGCCTTTCTAGTAGTGAGGGACCCAGAATGGGGTGCAGGATTTGAGGTGTGGCCTCACCAGTGCTGAGTACAGGGGGATGGTCCCAGCCCTGGGCCTGCTGGCCACACTGTGGTGTCATCTGCAAAGGGGTGCCCTTGATACCCTCATCCAGATAATTAGTAAAGATATTAAAAAGGGCTGGCCCCAAAACTGAGCCCTGGAGGACACCGCTCATGATGAGCCACCAGCTGGATGTGGTTCTATTCAGCACCTCTCCCTGGACCTGGCCGTCTAGACAAATTTTATCCAGCAAACTCTATACCCAGCCAACCATGGGCTGCTACTTTCAAAGTCCACAGGACAATGTTGTGGAAATGGTGTCAGAGGCTTTACTAAAGTCCAGGCAAGTAATATCCACAGCCTTTCCCTCATCCACTGAGCTCCTTGTCACAGGAAATCAAGTCGGTCAAGCAGGACTGCCTTTCATGAACTCCTGCTGGCTGGGCCTATGTCCTGCACATGACGTGTGATGGCTCTCAGGATGATCTTCTCCATGGCCTTCCCTGACACTGAGGTCAGGTTGATAGGCCTATAATTCCCCAGATCCTCCTCCTGACCCTTCTTGCAGACAGGTGTTGCACTTGCTAACTTCCAGTAGCCTGGGCCCTCCCAAGTTAGCCAGGACTTCTGGTAACGATGGAGAGTGACTCAAATGAGCACTTCAAGTGGGTCTCTCAGTACCGTTGAGTGGATCCCATCTGGCCTCATAGACTTGTGCATGTCCAAATGCTGCAGCAGGTCACTGACAGTTTACATTCAGATTCCTCCTTAACAAGTGTGCATCTAATTAATTGCTAAAACACTTCCAATACAGGATGTGGGCTGAAATTTCTCATCTTCATTGATTCCTATGGGTTGAAAGGGCATGCCAGTCTGTTAATCAAAGGCAAAACCTAGGCAGTAAGTGGGAAAACCAAAGGAACAGAGGAAACTCCCTCACACTGGTTTCACAGTTCCCCTTCAAGTGATGTCTACACTGCAAGAGGCAGCTTAGATAGTCTCCTGTATTATTGCCTCCATCCACTGCTTCATTTCCTTCTGTGTCAATTATAAACTTGTGTAAAATGACAGCCTACAATATTCTTTTTTGTTCTGATGCGAAGACAATACAGGGCTAGCAGATAAGCTATGGTGAGCTGAATATAATTTCTTCTTAAGAAGAAAAGAGATATGAAAATTATTGTGGGCACATTAGCTATGGAGAAGTCTTGGGGGAAGGTCAGTGTTTTGCTCGTGCCAGTACATTCTCCTTGTAGTAATATATTCAGAGTTTGTGAAAGATTTAAACAAACCTAAAGGTGCAAAGGGTGGAAAAATACTCTCCTGCTGTGAGTGTGCTCTAGTGCTTGGGCAGGGAAGCCAGCTGGAGGCAGCAGGACAGTAAAGTCCTCTTGTCAGGTCTGGGGTTTTTTTCTTGAGACTGCAGGACTGTTACTGAGATGGTGATTCCCAGCAGCACGTCAGTGTGATACTGCATGACAATACATCACCCTGAAGGGAAACCTAGCAAGCTTCCTGGTTCCCATTCCATTAGAGAAGCTGTCTTATTGCCCTGATGTTCAGTAAAGAAAACCTTTTCATCCCTTTAATTTACTTCTGTTGCATTCTGGAGAGCTGTGCCACAAATGGCATTGCTTTGTCTGGTTTCACAGTATATAAGAGTGTTCAAAACGTAGTTCATGCAAAGTTCTGTCATATACCAAGAATCATCAAAAATTTAAAAGTGGCCTTGAGTAGGGTTTTTTGCAGACACTTGAGTTTCTGTGACCAACTTAGGCACTGTTAGAAATAGAGATGATATTCCCATGTCAAATCTCTTGGAGTTCTACTGACAAAACCAGCTACGTGGTATTTGACATTACTGTCGCTGTAAGGGCTGTTAGCAGTGCTTGGGCTTCATGTGCAGTGGAATGATTGCAAGGCAAACTGGTACAGACTATGTCTAAACCTAGCAGGAAGAAATTGAGCAAGGAGTCCGTGTAAGGAGAACAGCTGAGCCTTTGTGATGCTTAGCATAACAATTGAAGATGCCAGCACTGGCAGCTCTCTGCACTCCTGCTTCTTCAGCAGACCCTGTCCTCACTCAGCAGAGCTGGAGGATCTGAATCCTACTTATGCTTTAGGCATCCTGGGTCCCAGCTGAAATTATAGGGTACCCAGAGAGTTACCATTTATTATAATAAGGCACCAAAAGTTTAGAGAACAGCAGTTTTGTGTTAAGATTTTGGTGCATGGGCAAATACTCCATTCTGTCTGCTCCCTCCTAAGAATGGAAGCCTCTGGCTTTGGTTCTTGGTGATCCAGAGGGGTGAGTAGCATCTGTCCTGTCTGGATTTACCAGAATGTGTCAGACTTAAAAGGGGTTACAAAATGGACTTTAGTTAAATCAGCACAACTTCCCTATATAGACTTTCTTACAGTACTAACCTAAAAAGGAAGCAGAAAATAAAAACTTAGGAGTTCCCCCAGTCCCCACAAATCCCTGGATTCTGTATTCTCTTTTTCCTGAAGAGCTGGAAAATATGTCTGTTTTCTTCTGAAAAGGATGAACTCCCTGTGGATTTCAAACTACGTTTTCCTATCTCTGAATTTATACAGTCACAGTTTCTGAGGATTCAATCCCTTCATTCATAAGACAGAAAGGAAGGGTGAAAAACTCAGACTATTTCAGCATTCTCACCATCAGACCACATCAAATCCTCATGATGAATCTGGTCTGTGCTGAGATTTTCAGGATGCTTCCGGAAAGAATGCCATGGCACAGTAATGAAGAGACTACTATTCCAAGCGTCTGAGTCATTACTTGATTTGTAGCAGAGCGCCACTCCTCCTTTCTGGCCTTGTGGAAAGGAACGTTGGTCACTGTCACTGTGCATTCCCAGCCAAGTTCCCAAAGACACACGTGATAGGTAAAAAGCTAACAGTCCGCTCCCAGGAGTTGGGGAAGGTAATTCAGGCCAGCAGTTGTTGGAGCATGAACAGAGCATCCTTGCCGATGGGTGCTGAGGGGTGGGGTGGGAGATGACAGGGAGAGCGGGGTGGTGACAGCTGGGTGAGAGGAGAGGGCGGGTGACAGAGGGCATGTGGTACACAGCCAAAGCAGCAGCAGAGACCTCTGAGACCTCAGAAAGGATCTGGGAGGAGAAGGGTGCAGGAAAGAGGAAACAGAAGTGCAAACAGAGAACAAGAGAGCAAGCAGAGAGATTTGCAGTGTTCATGGAACAAGATCTGCACGGAGGATTTGGAGGGAAGCATGTGGCAAAGGCACAGTGCCAGAAGAGAAAGATGAACATTTTTTTGGCTGCTTATGCAACAAAACTGTACCTATATGCTGACAATAGCCACTACACCCATCAGTCTTGGTAACAGCCACTGAACAAGTGCTGGCAGTAAACAAAACATTTATATCTATTCCAAACTAACTGAACTGGTTACGGTTCAGAGGAAGTTGTCATAGGGTAAGCTTTTCATGGAACTGCAGTTACAACACTGGGTCTGATCACCTTGCCTTCTGTGCATCTCTCAAAAAGTATTCAGGGAAGTTTTATTATCCTCAACTAACTGTGCTCTCCAAAATGCAAAGATCCCAAGATCATCATGAGAAAGGTCAAAATGTTTACAATGAAATATTTCCTTGCTGAGAAAATCAGTCCTTGCATTTGGAATTTGTAATTTCCAGGAAAAAGTCTGTTTTTATGTGAGAAACATCTAAGTAAAACTTGAAATATCAGGTGAATTTAATTTTCTTTCTGTTTATGAAAAAGATTCTTCAAAACTATGATGAATCAAGGACCAACACATATTCAGGGTTTAGAAATGGAAGTAGAGGTGCTCATATTCTAGATCAGGGTAACTTAAGGGATTGTAAGGAACAATATACTGCAACAGTGATCCAAGAAAAACTGCAACATACATTGTTTTGCGCACATTAGTCTTCAATGACTTTCCCAGACTTTGCTGTCTGTGCTCTGGGAGGGCACCACCAGGTCATGTTTCAGTTTCTTTTTTCTATTGCAGTTTTCAAATCCCCCTCAGCTTCAGCAAAGCTAGAGAACAAGTNCAGTTTTACACTTGCCCTAGGGAGAAGTGAAAAGTTAAATGTTAGCAGGCTTGAATAATTATCCACCACACATTTTCCCCAACTGGAGGCAGTATAAAAACTGGAAAAAGAAAAAAAGTAGAGTTCTTCTTGAAGGAATCCTGCATGCGAATTCTTTTCACATTCTCACTGGTAGAAAGTGGGGGCAAAGGAGTGCTACTATTATCAAGTGAAAGTAGAGTTTCAAATATTTGAAGAATATGTGTGTAGGCTCACACATGCTCTCACATACACAAAAACATAGTCCCCCGCTGTCTGCTAGACTAAGTACTAACCTGCCTTCTCAGACAGATTTCAAATTCGTAATTGATTTTTAGGCAGATTACTTGCTGAGGTGCAATAATAGGACATCTTTTCATGGGCAAAATTGTTATTAATTTTCCTGTTTATTTAGAGAATTTCTTAGAGAGTTTATAGAAAGTAGAAATGGGTCCATATCAGCATGCGGACTTGAGCTTTATGAACATTTAAATATCTGACTGAGGATTATGGGTGAGAGGATTTATATTAAAATGTCCTTGTTAGGATAGCATGAAATTCTCTGGAGACTGGTTTTCTAAAACAGTAGAGGGATTCATAATTATTTTCAAGGACAATGTTTTCAATTGAGAAAACAGTCTCATTATGAAAAGCAGCAAATATGCATTTTCCTTTTCCTGCTGCCTCAATATTTCATAACAGACTATCCCAGCAAAAACAACTGGATTTTGTTTTGAGTCTTTTGTTTTGCTTTTAACTTCTTCCATTTTCTGCTTCCTTCCTTTTTGTTTCCTGACCTTGGCAAGAAAATTTGTGTGACTGGCTGTTAATGTGAATTCTCTTTGGGAGGGGGCCAACTTCTCCACAATGACTTTTGGGTGCATAGAAAGATTACTTCCCCTTTCTGAGTAAGAAAGTCTCAAGTCTAAACTCCTGTAACTAAAGACTATGTAACTGGAATTGATTCTCAAAATAGAAAATAGAAAGAGAAAAAACTATGAAATGGAAATCACGTACAGTGGGAATCTTTATTTTTAGAACCTCCAGGTAAAGTCCAGCCCCAGAGTGTGGATGATATTTAGGATTTTACCCATCCTTCTGGTTTTCTTGTACAGTAGTTAGAACTTGAAGTCACTATAGGAGATGTTGCTGTCAGGTCAGTCTCACTGTAACCTATATGGCTGCCTCCTCTGTCCTTTGTTTGCCTGGAAGTTCCTGGCTTGTGAGATTATTGGACTGTAGAAGAGACAAAAGTCAGTAGGAAATGAGTGAATCAGTTGTCTAATGTGCTGTGTGTCACCTAGCAGGAATGCCAGTATCTTCAGCAGTCCTTTTGCTCCCCAGTGAGAGCATGGCTGTTTAATATTGTCCTTTTAAGACAAGGACTGGTGCCCACTGCTGCAGTGCCAGTATTTCCAGAGCTCCCCCCTGGATCAGTATCATTCTTTGATGACCCTGACTTGCCAGTGTCTGGTAAGAGTGGCTGCCAGCAGGACCACAGAAGGCTAGCATACCTTGAGCAATGCACGTAACCTCTGACAGCTGCTGTTTGTTTCAAAACTGCTCAGTAATAAGCCTCTGCACTTCTGCAGCACCACACACTGCTAGTGCCCAAAATTTGTGTTGGGCTAGTGCAACTGTCTTCCTTTTTGTTCCCATTTACTTCATGTCCTTCTGGTGGTGTTCTGGGGGGAGCCTGGTCAGAGGCAATGACATCAAGGGCAGCAGGCTGCATGCTCCTATGTGGGCACTTTATTTAATCATAAATAAAAACGGCTTCAAGAACTCTCCCATGTCAGTTTAACCCCACACCCAGAAGAGGGAAATATGTTGTTCTTTAGTCAGAGACAGGGTCAGAGGTGTTTCTTTCTCTGATTATGAAACAGAGAGTGTCGCAATCACCACTTGTATTTCCTGATAACAGCAATACCGAGTTGTGTTGCCAGATACCTCTCACTGGGGACGGAGGTGCTGTCACATTTCTCCTGCTGTCTCCTAAGGATTGGACAGAGCAGGAGCAGGATCCCCATCTTGTGCTTCCTCCTGGGTCAGCATGCCGAAGCAAGCTCTGGGTTGCATTCCCAGGCACCCCTCTGCTGTGGGCGCTCACAGTGGATGGGTGCCAGGCACCAGGAAACCACGGAGCATCTGTCACCCACAAGTGTTCCTGTGAGAGCACCCACTGTCATGGGGAGCTTCAAGTCACAGATGAGATCCTGGTATATTAAGGAGACAGCTACCTCTTGTTCTTTCCAGTGATTAAGTATATTGATGCCATATTACACAAGTTCCTGAGGTGATTATGGGATGTGGGGGACCAGCTATGGAAGTGTGATGAGATGGGACTGGCCAGAGTCTTTTTGCCTCCACCATCAGCACTGAGCCTCTTCAGCCTGTGGTGAGGAGACAGAATCAAGAACCAGCATGTGGAGTGCAGAAAGCACCTGGTGGCTTTGACTGGGCATTTTTTTTTTTTTTGATGAATATCCCAAAGAATGAATATCCCCTGGGCCCCTTAACTTCCTTCTCACCCTTCCCTTCAGGCTCACTCTGTGCACTCCTGCCCTTTCTCTCTTTCCAAACCCTTTCCACCCTTTCCCACTTCCTTCTTGTGATTACCTTTCCATCTCACTGACCTTTCTGTTGTGGATATGACACCCCTCCCCCTGCCCAGCACCCACCTGGTGTAACAGTACTCAACCACACTTGCATTTGCAGAAGGGCAACAAGCCTCTTCTTGTGCAGAACTGCTCTAAATTAGGTGTTGCATCTAAGCAGCAAGTCTCTGAATTAACTGAGAGCTGTGAAGAAACTGCTGTGAACAAAAGCTTTTTTTTTTTAATGAAGTTTCTGAGACAGGTATTTATTAAAAAAAGATAAACACACATACTTACACAGACCTTCTCCACAAAATATACTCTCTTTTACTAATCAGAGAAGTGACCAAGCAGTAGTATGGGCAAAGTATGAAGAATATGAAGTAAACTTATCTCCTCTGAAAATGTTCAGATGAGCTTAGAGAACTAGACTGTGATTTCTGGTTGATCTTCTGGATAAACAGAGACTTTTGAATAGAGAGAGAGGGGAATAAAAGCCCCAAGAAAATTGGAACTGTATTTTTAAGGACCTATATAAGCTCTAATCAAGCACAGTTTTTATGGGTGACAGAAGATAATCTCCAACTTCTCAGTTTAACTCTAGAAAGACAATAGATTCACTTGGAGACTGAAGACCTTAACATCAAGGAAAAAAAATCTTGCAATCTTGCAATCTTGCAATCTTTCTGACAAAATTTATAAAAGTCTTCTGTTAACTGAAATGAACTGCTGCCTAAGCAGGCAGAAGAATTTGGCTCTATGACAGAGCAAGAACTGAGTTTGCAATGTCAAATGACTACAGACCAGAATGTGCTGAGGTGATGCTAGGCTGATCCTTCTCGCTGTTAAAGTATAATTTCTGTGAGTCATTCTAGGTGATTTCTCAGATACTTTTGTAGGCCTACAGCAAGAATCCTCTCCTTTTTCCTGGTGGGAATTTTCCTGTGCAATAGCAGAAGCTGCTGTGGTTTCTTAGAAAAGAAATCCATATGTCCCTCCCAGGTACACAACTCTCAGGTCTGTGGTTTAGTTTGGTAGTTACGATATTTTGACCATATGATCCACAGCATTTCTTCTTTCACTAACTTTGAGTGCAATGGCCTTCAGGGATCCTGGGCTTCACCTGTAGCTCGTACCTCCCTCTGTGTTGGCTGCTCTATGTATTTACATACCCTCCCACACACAAACAAGCACTGGGGATAAGAGCTATAATACCTTCCTCTCAGACAAATGGGGTGCATGTTCAGAAAAGGGCCCATGGAAGCCTTGGCTGAGAACTCCCTGACGTAAGGGAGCTGTCAGTTTGTCCTCTTGGGTGCATCACTGCCAGGATCTGGCCAATGCCTCAATACAAGGTGATATTTTTGTACCATAGAAGCCAGGCTGCTGTTCTGATGCCTTCTGAGCCCCTGTGTGCTCCTGCGAGCAGAAAGCCGTACCAAATCTTCTCACCGTCCACATGAGTGACCTACAACATAGAATCATAGAATCATAGAATGGTTTGGGTTGGAAGGGATTTTGAAGATCATCTGGTTTCAATCTCTTGGCCATAGGCAGGGACACTTTCCACTAGACCAGGTTGCTCAGAGCCCCATCCAGCCTGGCCTTTAACACTTCCAGGGATTTGACATCCACAGCTTCTCTGGGCAACCTGTTCACCACCCTCACAGTAAAAGACTTCTTCCTTATATCTAATCTAAACCTACTCTCAATTTGAACACATTCCCCCTTGCCCTGTCACTACATGCTCTTGTAAATAGCCTTGCCCCACTTTTCCTGTTAGTTTCCTTCAAGTATTCGAAGGTCGCAATTAGAACACCCTGAAGCCTTCACTTGGCCAGGCTGAAGAATCCTAATTCTCTCAGCCTTTCCTCATAGGAGAGGTGCTTCATCCCTTTGATCAGCATCTGTTCTGCCACATTGCAGCAGTCAAACAAATCCCAGCTGGGAATGACATTTCACTGGGCCAGGAGTTAGGGCTCCTCTCTAATTATAATCACTGTGGCATTGGTCATTTTTGCTACTCCGTTTATATAGCATGGCACTGTTACAGGAATGTTCTGAGTCCTAAGAAGGATATGGAAAAAGAGAAGGATATAGGAAGAAGAAAAGAGATCAGGATGATATGGCTGGCATATATTACCCTCTTCCCCCCCCCCCCAACATTCTCTTGAATTTCATGCATATATGGTAATACCTCTTGTTCTTCATGAGGAATTTCTGCCCACACAAAGAAGATCTCTGTGCTGCACTTTAAGATAACCTCCATTAAACATTGTTCTCAAGGCAGAGCATCTACTTAATAAGAAATGGTATAAAACCATCTTTCCATTTCTAGCTCTTCCCTTTTCCATATGATAAGGACTGAAAAAGGGAAGGTGTGCCCCGACAATGTTCCTTGGCACTAGTGGTTCTTTACTTTCCAGGCAGTCTTCTTGAAAGAGAAAGTTCTCCCTTTTAATGAAGGTAGCACTGTGGTTACTCAACTACGGCAAGCAAATGTCTGTGAAAGCAAGCAAAGTAAAAGGACATTGGTTGCTATGTTATGCCAGTTAAGTAAGTTAATGTTCCTACAGGTAATAAACATATAATGAGCAATTTTATCTGGAAGATGCTGTAGCTAGTGGTGTCATGAAATATTGACAACTCTTGCTGTCTCTGTCTCCTAAAGAGAAGTGAAAGGCTCTGGGAACTTCACAGACTGTGGTGTTCTGCTGGACATCTTTTTTCCAATGCAGGAGTGATTGTTGCCCCAGCCAGCATGCCAGCTGCTGTGCTTGTACTGCTCAGGGCTAGAGCACAGTGACTGCATCCAGGTCACAGTGGTCCTGGCCCAGCCCTCTGTGCTCCCTGCAGTGCAGCTGGAGCTTTAGGACATGATCAACATTTCTTCTGTGTTTTCTCAATTCAAAGTGTCTGAAACAATGAGGGGCATGTGTGGCAGCCCACCTCAAAGATGCTTTAATAACATGAGGCCTAAGGACACTTCCAGGCTGCGGGCTGCCACACGTGCAAGGTGAGGTCATGGCGAAGCTGGTGCCTCAGGGAGACTCTAGGGAATAGGCAGGACAATGTGAAGTAAAGGTAGGCAGATTGCCCACAGCACATCCTCAGGCCATCCTGGGATGAACTGTCTTCCCCATCATACTTGAGTTTGGTTAACAGATGGACTTGATGATCTTAGTGTCCTTTTCCAACATTAATGAGCCTATGATTCAGAGGGAACCAACTTCCCTTACATAAAAGGACTTGGAAATGAACCAGTGCTTCTCCAGGGTGGATGAGCAGGGGGCTGGGAGCCATGGTGGGACTGTGTTAACTTGCATGTTGGATGAGGGTATGACAGCACAGCCAGAACAGCATCCGTTCCCACCCGTAGAACCACAGAGTCCTTAAGGCTGGAAAAGACCTCTAAGATCATTGAGTCCTACCATTAATCTGACACTGACATTTTACCATTTTGTCATATGTGCCAGTGATCTTATCTTGTCATCAAAAGACCAGACCTAGCAGACTTCCTAGAAATGGCACCGTGACCCCAATTCTCATTGACTTGGGGGTGCAAGAGAGACTGTCATTTTGCTCACGCTCAGAAGCATTTGGACATTACTCCACCTGCAGCATAACTGCATAGGATGCCCTTGAAAGTGCATGCCTCACTCTTCCCTGTTGCTGGCTGACCTTCCTGCTGTTCTCCCAAAGTCACTTAGTGAGCAGGTGTCCAGACATGGAGCTGGAGCCACATACAGAACTGCCAGAAAGAGAATACAGCTACTAGAGACTGATAGGTTGGCAAGAGCCAAGCTAACCCTTTGAAGAGCAATCCCCAATCCTCAGTTGCAGGAGGATATGAGCCAGCAGGGTTGTCCTGGGACCCAGCTGCATGCCCAGTCCTGCTCTCTCCCACATTACTCCTGGAACTTCCCCTCCTCTCAGTATGTGGTAGGTGTCTTGTAGCTGTCAGGTCAGGGGCACAGGGAATCCTCAGGGTGCAGTGGGAGGGATTGGAGAGTTTGTCCATTGCTGGCCCACGTCCCAGGGACAAGCAGGAAAACTGGGATGACTCAACTAAAACTGCAAACTCAGTCCACAGAAATGAAAGCAACTTACCTTCCACCCCTTCAGAAGGCAGCAGGCATGCTTTTACTTGTAGAAATGAAGTTCACACCCTTAGCAGAGCCTTCTTAACTTTCTTGAGAGTCAGGCCAGCCCTGTTTAGATAAACCTTCAGTGATTTCCAGAGGAAGACAAGAAGCCTTTTTGGTGTCAGTGTAAATATGGCCAACAGGAACCTCATCTATGTGGGTAACAATCTTCAGCTAACAAGCTTTGCCTTGGGCCACTGGCCGAGAGGGGAATTTTGGTAATGCGCCCTTTGACAAAGAAACCTGAACGAATAGGGTCTGACAAATTCAAGTGAGAAAACACCTAGTGGCAGTCACTTGCCTGCACAGGATACTCAGAAATAAGTGTAACAAATGCAGTTTAAGGATCCCAGTCTTGGTAAGGACAAACAGACACACTTGTGTTTCATTTTTCCTAGGGTAAGTCAGGAACAACAGTATCCATCGTGATTCAGCATGCAATAAGCTTGTCACTAAGAACAATGTCCTACCTGGACTGTAACAGAAAAAAAGGAGGAAAAAAGGAAAATGTAGTTTAAAGAATTAGATTTGAGAATTGACCATGGACTCATATCTCTGGCTCCAGCTGTCTAGTTACTGACCGCAGCTGCTCTTTAGAACTTTCATATAATATCATAAAAGAAACTCATCTAAACTGAACCCACTGCACTGTGAACTGGGGAAAAACATATTTACATAAGGATTTATACTTTGTGCATACTTCTACATTTTTTTCGTGCTAGAAAAGTGTTACCTTTCTACCAGCTGATGGAAAACACCTCAGGAAAACACCAGTTGCAGCTTCCTCTCTGTCAGCACAGTGCCAGGGTACTGATGATGTGATTGATGCCTGACCCAACAGTATTGGCATCCACTTCCATCATACAGCAGTGATTGCTCTGATGAGAGCTTTCATCTGTGCTGGACTAGATACTTCCCTGATGTGTCTATTTCCTCTTTTTAACCTAGCAACAGTTTTGGTAACATCTTTGTTTGCAGTTCAGCTTCCCAAGAAAGCAAATAAATGGACTTTTGTAATTGGAAAAACCCAGCATGAACCATGAAGGTCACAATGAAGAGATGGAGGGTAGAGATGCTGACATGAAAAAAACACACAGAGCTTATGGAGAGGTGGATGTCTTTGAAATGCAGAAGGCCTGGCCCTGAGGCAAATGTAAGCAAGGAGGGAGCCAGTTGCGATGCAATCCTGCCTGATTTCCTTTTAAATGTGGGGAATTTTCTCCTGCTATTCTTGTAAAGTATCTTGTCCAAATATGCAAAATCCCACCTTTTGTCTGTGTCACCTCTTGCAGAGTATCTTGTCCAAATATGCAACCCCCCTTCTTTTGTCTGTGTCATCTCTGCACTGTTTTCTTGAAGATGCTTTTTGGTTCTTCACTTGATATCCTGAATAAAAGTCACTCTACTTTTTCCATAATAGTGTTGCTTTCTATAAAAGCTCTGTAGGGAACGTCTCTGTAGGCTGCTCAACAGGCTCCAGTGTCACAGGCAGTGCCTGCCTTCTGTAGGACTCCATCACCTTCAAGAGTAATGCAAGGGTACTTGGAATTACTGCTATATTCCCTTGTTGAGACCACACCTAAAAGCTCCTCTTACTTAAAATGATGGGCTTGTATGGAAGACCTGTATTAGCCATGCTTACTGCTGTACCACTGTCCCAAAGCAAGCTGTTCAGAAAAGGGCAGTATTTTTATTGTTTCTTTCCATTCATATGTAAAATAACGGAATGTAGGACACAGCACTGATCTTGGTCCAGCACTGGCTGCCATTTTTGGATTTCCGCTGTGCCTCAGCTTGTGACCCCAGTACTCATTGCTCTGCAATAGCAAGTTTGGTCTCCTCTGAGGTTCAGCCCAGCCTTGAGGAATTCCTTCTGGCCTCTCAGAAGCCTCTCATAGCAGTCATTCCACACCCGCTTGCATAGAAATCTTATACTTGCAAAAATGCTCTACAAGGCATTACCCCAAGGAGTAGCAGAGAGGACTTTGTGTTTTCAAACCTGTTCTCCCACAGGTGCTGGGAGTGTCCAACCCCGCCCAAATACTCAGATGTACACACTGACCAGTGAAGAGAGCATTTGGTAGGCTGTGCACCTGACTTAGTAAAAAAACACCCAAAACAAACCAAAAAACCTAACCAGAACCACAGGTAGAAATGTCTGAGGCAAATAAATCTGTGGACTCATTATATGTAAAACCTTTCCAGCAATATCAGGTCAGCTAGAAGTATGGAGGGTTTTTACTAGCATGGTTATACCACTGAAAGCACTAACATAGATTCAGTTATACCAGTATAAATTGCTTTTTTACTTGTGTTTGCTTTCCATAATGAAATAATCATACTAGAACACTACAAGATGGAGTTCCTCTTGTGGAGTCTTTGGGCATCTTAGGCTGTTAGAAGACATGGCAGCAATAGTTGCCTCTTTTCTGGATAGAAAGCCAAGGCTCTCTCAGTCTAAGTTCCTACGAGAACCTGTCTGGGTAAACTGGCACATTCACAGCAACACTGTGGTACAAAAAAGTTTATTCAAGTAATCATATGCTTAAATCTATATCTAGCTTGAATGGGAAAACATGGAGAGAGATTTCTGATGAAGAAGGCTCCCAGTTTACCCATGGTGACAGATTGAAGGGAGGAGGGAAGACTGGGAGACAAGTGCCAGAGAAGGCTGGAGGCCTGAGTCAGGGAGGACAAAGGTTTTGTGGCCACTGCTGTCTGTGAGGAGAGGGATGGACAGATCAAGACATTTGCTAAGGAGTATTTGGCTGTGAGGTTTAGCTAGGAAAGAGGTGAACAGAATCTCAGCAGTGTGCCTTCTGGAGGCTCTAGACTAAAGATAATGTAAAACCCTTTTGCCAGTGACCTTAAAGGGAAAGAAATCCGGAGGTCTTCACTGAAAAAGCAATAGAAATTGAAGTTGTTGTTCTATAAGGGTGATACACATTCATAATATGAAGGAATGAACCAGAGGAAAGTGAGGGTGGAGCTACAGACAGTGTTCTGAGCCAATGTCACAGCTTGTGGCCACTGAAAGAGGAAGGTCCCAGTCCACCTCCTGCTACCCCTTTTCTCTCCTTGGCCAGATGTTGCCTCTTCCCCTGCCCTGCTGGCTTTCAATTCACTACTGTAAATTCAGAAAAAAAACCCAAAAAACCTGGAGGAAAAAAAAATCCTAGCTAAAAGCCTCAGAAGGACATTTTCTGCAGGGTTGGTGAATTGCATTGCCCCAAAGAAATACCCAGTGAGCTGGCATTCCTGGGGATGAGTGAGGGAATGGCAGGAGCTGGGAAAGATGGGGCAACACAACGGTCCCTCCCACACCCCTGAGAGATGAGATTGGCTACATTTCCCTGTGTAATGCCAACCTGAGAAACTGCAGAAGAGGTAGGGAAGGGAGATGAAGAGATAGGCTGGAGTCCATGGGAAAACAGCTAGGCAAGAGGGGAAAGGAATTCAGAAAACAACTTTCTGACAACAAAAAGACTGTCTCTGTGCTGGTGAAGTGGCAGAAGCAAGAACAAATTAATTTAGAGGTGCAGAAATGTTTCAATAAGATTAAGGATGAACAAGCAAATGAATTTTGTAAGGCTGCAGGAAGTCAGCCTGGGCATAGAGTCAGTCAAAGTGGTCCTCAGCTAGGCCACCTGGCAGGCAACATGGATCAGTTCGCAGTGCTGGGTGAAGGTAAGAGCAGTGCTCAGCAATGCTTGAGAGAGCACAGTGCCTCAAGAAACCCGAGTGCCCTGTCAGATGCAGCACGTGGGAGGACAGGACTGTGCTGGAAGGCAGTGTGACAGTGTGAGACCAAAGAAGAAAACAGCTACGAAATTACAGCAAAATATTGATGTTATGAAAAAGGCAGAGAGTTGACAGTGGTCAAAGACAGAGGGAAGGGTGCTAGGAAAGGGGGAGAGGAGATGACAGGAAAAGGCGGGAATGTGGAATAGAAGCTAAAATGGGAAGGAGAGGCAGGCACAGACTCACTTAATGGTTATGTGAAGAGATTACAGCACCATAATTAACACTGTTTTAGCCTTTGGCATATGACAAGTGACACAAACTGTGTGTAATCCCAGTCTGATCCTTTGATCCTGACTCCCAGACTTTTATCTCTACCCATTCCACCCATTTCCCTGCCTACTTTTGGTGCCTGATCCATCTGCATTTATGTAGGCATCTGCCTTCTCTATATTTCCTGGATTTAGGAAGAGCCAGGGTTCCCCAGGTGTATTAGCACCATTACTGTCTCAGCTCTGGTGCTTAAATCTGGTCATGGTCTGCATCAGCCTTTAGCACAAATCTTTCTGAAGTCCTGATTCTAGACATGCTCAGTGCAAACTGTCCCTGGGGAAGATCCAGTGAGATTTTTCCTGAGGATGTGCAAACTGAAATTTCTCCAAAAGCTTCTGTATTGTGACCAAATTTGGGCAGATTGTTCCAAGAATGACAAAACTCCCTGCTCTGACTGAAAGCCATTTGCTAACTGCTAAGCCCTGCTCCAGCATGCTGGGGCACTGCAGTTTTGCCAGAATTAGATGTCTGCCAAAATTATGGGCTAAACAGTGTTCATTAATCTCACACTTGCAAAAGGTTTTGGCTACAGGCTCCTCCATTTTCCTAAGGAAAACTCATCCCAAAGCAGCCACTTGGACATGAACAAATTGGAACTGAAAGCTGAAAATCTTATGAGCAGCGTCAGGAAGAATAGATCTTCTGTGGACGTCTTCCCGCATTGTCTCATGGTTTCATTCTGCTCCTACATACAAGAAGCATCTTCCTCTCAGCAGACCTCTCACATACTGCATCTCTTTCCTTTCAAAATCTGCTCCCCAGAGTGCATACACTTCTCTGGTTTCTACACCCAGGAGCATACTCTGCTCCCCTCGAGGCAGTGGCGGCAGTGTGCAATTTGGCAGGTGCACTGGCACAGGTTTCCAGGTCCCCTTCCGAGGACCCACAGAGCCCATGCATGTTCCTGGCATCAGCCCTCTTGGATTAGGTCCATGAGCTGGTGGGGCAGTAATGGCTTTTGGTCCCATCTCTCACCCTGAACCCACACAATGTCAGAGAACCACTTACCCTCAAGGTGAGTGGTGACAGTGTGAAGGCATCTGGCCATACTTGAGTGCCACTAACAGGGTATGAACAGGTGGAGTGCAATGAAGGGAAAGACACCCCATGGATCTGTGGTCTGCAATAAAGAAATGCATATGAAAGGTGAAGGAAAGCAAGGGAGATGTTTTCTATCCCCCTTCTCCACTGGGCATAGACACCATGCATGGACACCTCAGCAGTGCATGGTGCAGGGTAGGGTACTCATGTTATCTGGAGTAGGCAACCTGAACGGAGAGAATGCCTGCCTGCTTAGTGAGAAAAAATGGGACTTACGGCATCTCCTCTAACTGTGTGAAGGGGGACACACTCAGCTGCCACCTTAGGGCTGCTGTGCCACTGATTTACTAAAATATGGATATAGATCTAATATCGATACCCAACTGAGATGGACAATAACTCTCTAACAATGAAGTTAGAAAGTGTATGCTTTTATTATGGATGGACCTGCATTGAGATTGCTTCCCAATATGCAGGCAAAGTCACAAAACATTACAAGGTGTATTTATCTACAAAAAATTCAACATAAATGCATATTCATAACATTGCCACCACCCATTCCCCACTTCATATGGTAATTACCTGGAAACCAGTTAAGCATGCACAAACAGCTCTTTTCTAATGGGTCTGGGGGCTTATGAATTTGGGAACTGGGTTTGAAGAGGAAGTAAACTGTCTCTTCTTCGCTTTGACCCAGCTACTTTCTGGATCATTTTAATTAGTAGCATCTTTGGGAATCATGCAGGTCTTTCCTAAAATTTAATTGGGAAGATGACCTTCTTAGTTTTCCTTGGGTCATAGTAATTGGTAGTCTTTGGAAATCATCCAGATAAATGCAGCTGTACAGACAATTATAACAAGATAATCAATCACTACTACTTCCCAGCTCTGTTAATTAGTTCCAGCTGTTGCTTGCTTTGCCTACCTTTATTAAAGTCCTAGTGCTTTACTGTCTAAACTCTACTTCTATTAAATTTCTAAATTTCATGTTTCACCACTTGGGAATGTCAATGACATCAGCAATCCTCTGTCTTGTTTGTAGCATAAGGTGGGAGCAGGTGAGCAGTGCAGAGCATGTCTGATTGAGGATGAAATAAACATCAAATAAACACCTTTTTTTATAGGCTGAGGAAGCCAAGGCACCTCAGGCTCAGGTTCATCTGCACTAGGGCCACCTGCTGCAGGATGCCCCTGTCAATTGGCCAGGCCATAGGGGTGCCTGGCTGAATTAGGACCTTTGGTGCTGAGTGGGACCTTTCTCTTGTAGAAGGGCATTAAATTTGCAGAAAGGGGTATTTGAAGCACCCATAGGAGCCCTAATATTTGTTTGTCAGGGCCTCAAATTTCTCTCTGCTACTCAGGGGTGCAAAAGCCATTCATGGCTGTTGCCTGACACAACAATAACCAAAGCACAGTCCTATTTATCTTCCCTGCTTTGGGGTTAGGAGGGCAGAGAGGGGAAGGAGGAATAAGCAGTGCCTGGCTGGGAGTCAACGGGGCTGGTAGGGAGCAGGGAGTGGGCAAAGAGGAAGGAATAGGAACCCAGGGGATAGAGAAAGAGTTTCTAAGGGTCAGTGAAGGAAGTCACTATGGGCCCCTGGGAGAAGCAAGGGGAAGAAGAGATGACGTGGAGTAGTGAGGAGGAGAGGAGCTCCAAGAAGTCTCTGAAGGACATGACATACCGGAAAAGCAGGCTGCAGGGAGAAGGGAGTATGGACCTCTAGCTCCTTCTGTGATTGAGCAATGGATTTACTGGCAGAAGTAGCCAATGTATGGCCACCTCTAGCGGATTTCCCTGCCTGTTCTGGGGTGCTGGAAGGCAGAGTGATCTGTTTTTCTGGGGTCAGGCTTATTTATCTAGACAGCTTTCTTTCAGACAAAGAGCTGAGTGGTCCAGGGTGATAAGTGGCCATCATACCCTGGTAGCTGTTGCTGCAGGCTTCACCTGTTTCGGGAAATCCTTCAGCCACACAGGTTTACAGGGAAATGTGAGCTTCCAGCTATTGGGGCAGCTTGGAAACACCAGAGAATTTTGCTTTTGGACACAGAAGGGGCACAGACCTCACTTTGCTTTTGCAAACATTTGATGCGCCAAAACAAGTTGGAAAGCCTGCACGGGTATTTTTTGCCTCCTTGTCTGCAACCTCAGGGCCCATGGGCCTGCCACAGTAGGATGCAAAGAAGGGGGGGTGAAATCAAAGAGGTGATTTCCCCCAGTGCTATGTGCCATTCCAGCTGTGCTTGACTTCCCTTTCTGGCGGTGGGAGGGAACGGTGACTTATTTCTTCTGTCAAGAACTCGCTGTTCCTCTTCCTACTTCACCAGCCATTTGATTGCTACAGGATAGTACTTTAAACATTGGTGGAGCAAAAGGGATACCTTAAAGCAAGTGTAAATAAATGCTTTCTTTCTGCCTAACAAGTGATAGCTAGCTAGCTGGAGTAATTTCTTTGCACCTCCCAGCTCTGTGAGTCATGGTTATTCATCCCAGAAGGAGGCTTTGATCTTTCTGCATGTACTTATCTGTCACAGCCTGTGTGTGTAAGCCCACTGACCTCCACACTTATCTGTTAAATAACTGATACATCTCTTGGATGGACCTCTTGAATGTTGATATAATTTTCCTCCCTTTGGCTCCTGAATTCGTGATTCTAAGTGTCTAAATATATCACTCTCCTGTTGACTAGAAACCCTTGCTTCAATTGCCTATTTTTCAGGAAAGGAAATATTTTTTGGAGCACATGCAGAAGGAGCTTTGCTTAGGGACAGGCTCCAACCTTGGCAGTGACTCTATGTTCCCAGGGCTGGGATATATCTGAGCCATGGTAATGAAATGCTGTTGTTAGGTGCCAAAAGATTGGCCTGCTTTGATACCCATAAAATCAGGATATTTTAAAGAAGGGCAAGAAGATATTTCCTAACAATGAATACCTTTCTTTCAGAACTATATTAAGCAACTTTAAAATAGAAAGTTTTGTCAGGGCCTATCATGGCTTGCCACATGCTTCCTGCTGTGTCCCTTCATGCCTGCTTATCTTGTTACTCTTTTTCTTTTGCAGCAAAGAATTCTTTGGCCTCCATTAAAAAAAATAAAAAGAAAAAAATTAGAACATATCCCTGGCAGCATCATTTTCAGTGCCTCATGCCTAGCAGCTACCTGGCAGTGTCCCATCCAGGCGGACTCTGGCACTGGCAGCCAGGAAACATGAGGGCTTCTGTGCCACTGAGGGTTTCTCTGGATCCCTTCAAACTTCACCTACCCCACCACCTAACCTCCACCTCAGCCACAGTGCAGGCACAGCTTCCTTAGCAGCCAGCTGTCCCAAGGGAGAAGCAATGGCTTTGCCACAGGCTGGGTGATTTCCTGGTGCCTGCCCTGCCTAGCCTGGGGTGGGTAGGGAGTCTCCTTTGAAGATCTACCAGTGCTGGTGGCTGCACTCCCTCTTGGCCCCCAGACCAGGGCATCAGCTGTCCTGGACATGCGTATGGTCCCCTGGGAGTGTAGGCAAAGTAGGGAGCCAGGTGGTCCCAGGTGGGTTGTGGCTCTTCAGTGGAGCTCAGGTCATCTCCAGTTCTCCACCGAGGAAGGATGCATTACTTGATGTGTGATCCCATTTGGCCAAAGGGCTCCTTTTGTGAGACCATGGTCTCCTCACTCATTGCCCCAACACTGCCTGAGTGTTCCCCTCCAAGAGGTTGTCCAACGATGGGGACCCCCAGCCATCCGGCTGGAGTGGCTGTGGAGTGTTGTGAATGTGACATCTGTCTTGGGAGGGCTGTTTGCAGAGACATGAGTGAACTGGAAGAGACTGGAAAAAGGAGAAGTTGGTGCAGAGGGAGAGGTGAGGAAGAAGCAGCCAAGAGGCCCACAGGAAACACTTGGAGAGGGAAAGAAAATGAAAAAAAGGAAGAGATGAACAACAGAGAAATAATTTAAAGACACAGAGACTTGGTGAGATTCAGAATAAAGAATCGCTTCCAGTATGCTGTCCCATCTCTCAGGAACAGTGCCAGTCTTCATATTCTTGACTGTGCCTGACAGCACTGGTAGGTTATCATGCACCGCCTGCTTTGTGAAGGAGGCTGTGGCAGACAATTTGGGTTGTATCTGGGGAAATGGAAGCACAAGTGATTATATGACTTGCTCAAGGTTATCTGGAAAGGTAGTGGCAGAGAGGTTCAGAATCCCCTTGACTGTCCATGGGATCAAAAAAGAGGCATAGTTACTGCTTTCAACTTCTTTAATATCTCCAGAGTGCCTACAAATGGGTATTTCGAGGTGCTCATATCTGCAGTGCCAGGAGTTTTATTTAAAACATCTGCTTCAACATGTCCATTTAGAGCCAATGGAAACATTCCTCTGCTTTGTAAGTACATCATCAGACAGACTGTTACCAAATACACTAAGTTTAAAATTTTTTTAACTTCAGTCGGTCTTCACAATTACAGAATAAACTAGGTGGAAACCTAATGAATTTAACATCTCAACAGACTGGGAGCAGCACAAGACATACGCAAGAGATAACAACCATAAAGGGCCATCAAGGGCTGTTAACAAACCATCAACCCAAGACAATACCCCGAGCAGAGAAGGGAGCCACCTATTCCAAGAAAGGATTGATAAGAAAATAAAAAAATGCAAATCTAATCAACATCAGAGATGAGGAAATTCAGATCCAATGAGAGCCTGAATACTGGGGGTTGCTTAACTCTGTACCAATGAACTTTGAAACAATGTATCTCTATGGGGTTTTGAGTGTATAAAACTTGGGGGAAATTTTGGCAAAAAGGAAGTGTGTTTGGAATGTTCTTCCCTGGCACATCCTGGCCAGAATAAAGTAATGCCTGATTCTCTATCACTTCAAATATAGTGCTAGAGGGTTTTTATTTTCTTCCCAGTTTTTGGTGACAAGACCTCTGAGCAGATACCTTACTGATATCCAGCAAATCTTGTTTTAAGTTGACCTGTTCTGAATAACATTCTCTAGTGCCAACTGCTGCTTCTTCCCAAGCACACATCGCCGGGCAAAAAAACCTCAACTAAACACCGTAATCGTTATTATTATTATAATTATTAT
>VYZT01002616.1:0-21181 GCA_013400735.1 Pomatostomus ruficeps
GCCCTTGTGTCACACTCCACTCCCCGTTTGCTCTTGACCACTCCAAGCCAATATTTAATTGCTCCACTCTTGCCTTCCGTGCTGCAGCGCGTGTGTTCTCAAAGCTCGTTAGTGTAATTGATCTGGATAATACTGGTTTGAGCTAATAAATTTCGCTTGCCACCAAATCAGACACACAAACCGTTTTTATGAGGGAATAAATACAGACAGAAACAATGATAAATGGCTCAGGATAAATCAAAAGTGATTAAGCAATGCATCATAACCAAGAAATGCAATTTATATCTGATTACTCATAGAAAAGAAAATGTCTATTTGAGAGATGGGCTTCAGCCCGTTTCATTCACTTTTTGTTGAGATAAGTGTAGGAATTGCTGGAAGAAACCTTACAATCTATTTTTGCAGGGAATCAGACTGGCTGGTTTAACACAATCCCTTCCAGCCGCTGAGCCTCTAAAAATCAGAATCATTTGCGCATTCACTGACCGTGAAAGGAGAAAGAAAGGGGTTTGTGCCAAACTAAAACAAACTAAGCCCCCAGAAACCTGTCCTTGCGTTCTGTTTGTGTTGAGTGAGTAACAGGGTGACTCAATGGGTAGGACCTTGGAAGAAGAAGCAGATTTGCACTCAATTCCTGCCATCAGGACATTCCCATTCCCAGCTCTACACCTTTGCTATTAAATGAGGTTCACGGTGCATGAATACGTTGGTGGAGCGCTGTGAGAATTTTTTGGGGTGACACGAACCACCTAAAATCTGGGGATCAGCTTGGTTTAACATCCAAGGAGGGAACGTTTCCTACTCTCTTGAGTGAGGTTTATCTGATGCTGCACAAGGCCTCCAGAGAGGACATGGACCGTAGGATTGAGCAGAGGCCCGCGGGAGTGGATTCTGCTTCGCGGTTTGGTTTGGTTTGGTTCGGTTTGGTTTGGTTTGGTTCGGTTTGGTTTGGTTTGGCTGGCTCGCCACGCTCAGCAGCCGACCCCGTGTCACCGTCCCCGTGTCACCAGCCCCATGTCACCAGCCCCGTGTCACCAGCCCCGTGTCACCGGCTCTGTGTCACTGCCTCCCGAGGGCCCTGGCCCGGCTGCTCTGCCACGTCCCAGGGCTCTTTGCCGGCCCCGCCGTCGGCCGTCGCGCGTGCAGCAGGACGTCGTGCGGAGCTGTGCTCTCTGGGCTTGACATCATCATACTTGGGATGTATGACACGAAGTCCCAAGCAGGCTGATGTCAGGCCCAAGATGCCATCCTGTGTCGGTTTCCCATGGGCTCCCCCGGGCGGGGCGCTCCGCTCGCGGCTCGTTTAACAGCAGCGCCATTCCAGTGGAAGGAATTCCCCTCTAGAGATGGGCTCTTTTCCCTGGAAAAAAATACTGATATTTTACCCTTCTTTTCCTATCCCAACAGGTGAACTTCATCCTCTTCATCTGCATCATCCGTATCTTAGTCCAGAAGCTGCATTCCCCAGATGTTGGGCACAACGAGACCAGCCAATATTCGTAAGTCCCGGATTTTTCCAGCCCTGACCTGTGGTTTTTTGGGAAAGCTGCTTGGCTCTTTGATAGCTCATTATTGCGTCTCAGCTCATGATTGCGTCTGTCTGCGCTGATCAGAATCAATTAATTTTAATTGCTTAATGCAGATTAGAAATCAGGAAATGGAGCATTTGCTAAAACAGCTGGGCAGGTTT
The DNA here is from genome assembly GCA_013400735.1 of Pomatostomus ruficeps. Taxonomy (NCBI): domain Eukaryota; kingdom Metazoa; phylum Chordata; class Aves; order Passeriformes; family Timaliidae; genus Pomatostomus; species Pomatostomus ruficeps. Next base: position 1,691 of record VYZT01002616.1, read on the forward strand.
TATGTCAGTTTGGGGCAGGTGAGAAGGATTTCTCCTGGGATTAATCATGAAATGAGAGTAACAATAATGGTCACGAAGCAAAATATGGTTTTTCTTTGAAATTTAATATTTATTGGATTCTGAAGGCAGAGAGACCTTGATGGAAAACAAAGAGTGGCTGTCCACAGCATATGGGATTTTTTTTCCCTGACCCTTAAAGAAAGAGAGATTTAGAAAATCACCACATTCAGTAGGATCTGTGACAAATTTTCCTTATCCTAAAGCAGATCTCTAAACAAGATTGGATTAATTCAACACATTTCCCTTCCCTGTTGAGCAGGATCACTCTCTCAGAAGTTTTGCTTGACTTAATGCTTTTATTCCGGGGATATGAGATTGACCTTAAAGGGGTTTTATATAATGAACAACATGCGAGAGAGATCAACATCTCTCTCCGTGGCCAAGGCTGCTCTTAGCTGCAGTATTTTAAGAGTGAAAGAAATGTCTATCTACATTAATTTATCCTGGCTTCAATGCAAATAAAATAAAAGTCCATTCCAGATTATTTTTGACTCTTCCCACTGTTCTGGCTCCGCTTTTCAGCTATCCTGGATATTTATTAAATGTTTCCTAGGAAAGAATCCAATGAAAAAGTCCAATGTCTGCATGGCCACCGCTCATAAATCTTTATCTTCGGAGGGAGCTGCACTTTTGGGCACCCTGAAAAGTCTGAGCTCAGTTTATCTTCCGGCAGAATGGAAAACAATAACAATATGTTCCCTAAATCCTGCCCAGCCACGGCACTGAGCCCTTCTTGCTAGTGATGGTGAATTATTCATTTCATCTGCCTCGAGAGATTCTCAGCTTTATGAAGGGAAATGCCAGTTTGGGCCCTTAATTTTCCTGGCAGCAGCCAAAGCCAATTACCCGTTTTTCTGTCATCACAACACACCAGCATTACCTGTGCTCTCCGCCTCCTCCCCTTCTGCATTTCCAGCTGGGAATTGTATCTTTACACCCCAGGTGCAAAGATTAAATCAGCATATTTAAATATGTTCTCGTCCTGAGCAGCGTCCTGGCACTGCTGGCTCCTGGTGACCTCGGCCAAAGTGCATCTGAAGAGTTGTGCCCGGGTTATCTCGGGGGTCGTGCTGGGCTTTGGGTTCAGGACACGTTTTCCAGGGAGGTGGGAGATGCCAGGAAAGCTCTTTTTGCTTTGTAAACAACTCAGAGCTCCCCTTGATGCCTTGGAGAGGCTGCCCAGAACAGAGGCCAGACAAGATTCAGAGAATAAAATGGGGATTTATTGCAGGGCCTTCAATAGGGACACCTCGGGCACTCAGAGCCTCTCCTGGAGAGGCCACACCCAAGATGGACCCCAGGGCACGAGTTTTTTACACTTTGATAAGTGAGCAGGGATGGATCTGCTGCTGAGGGGTAGAAATTTTATTAATTGTGCTGAAATTAGATTTTATTAATTGTGCCTGCTAGAAAGACAAATTCCTGTAAAGTTCCTCAGCTTCCTGCAGGCTCTTGTTTTGCCTGGGATGAGCCACAGCCTCCAGTCACAACCTTAATGTCGAGCTGCCTTTGGCCAGGCCCAGGGAAAGCTGGAAAGGAGCTCTGGGAGACACAGGGATGAGCATCCTCCGCACAAAGCTGCCACATCAGCCTCCTCAGAGGGCTTGTGCAGGTGGCAAAGAAATGAAGATGGTCTGAGAGGCCTGAGCCTGATGAGGCTTTGGAAGTGAAGGGGTTGTGAGTGGAAAAATGAATATTTCCAACATGGCAGCCTTTGCTTCATTTCCTCCAGAAGCATCTGAGAGAGGAGGAGATGCCACAGGATGTGACTGACCAAGGCAGACAAAACCCCCACGAGCATCCTTAGACCCTCGATTTCATTTTCCTTCTGCCAGCTATTTTTTAATAACGGTTCTATTTAATACATTATCATCTCCTCCTAATTAGACCCCTGATTACGCAGCGTGATGCCATTAAGCACTAATGCTGTTCTTCCCCCTCCTTTGGAGACATTCACTGTGCAGTAGCCTGTCATTATTCCGAGCTAAACATACCATTTCTCTCCCAGAAGCTGTAATTTTCAGAAAATCCCAGGCAAACAAAGACATTGCTAGATGATGATTTATCTGGTGGGGATGAGAAAAAGATCTCTGGTGGGAGGGGAAGAAGAGAGAAGGGAGAAAGAAATACTTCCAGCAGAGCTACTGGGAATAAAGATGTCACATTTTACGGTGCCGCCACGGCTGAAATCACCAGCCATCTGCAGCCTGGGGGACAAGGAGAAATAACCTCGGGCTGATTGCTCTGCCTGAGCTGGAGACACAAATATATTCATACCGAGCTGCTGGAAACGGGAAATGCTGCCAGCATGGCCCTTGGTCAGTCTGAACGGTCGCACCAAGGTTCAGCGTCCCCCTCCACGTGTCACTGCGTGCAGCCCAGGCCACCAGGGGCTCCTGGGGAGGTTCAGCTGTGAGGAGAAACTCAACACCCCCGTTTTGCTGTACCCCAGACACTTTTCCTCCTGGGTGAGGGCAGCCCCGAAGGCTGGATGCTCCCAGGACGTCAGGGTGAGTGTCCCATTCCACACATCCTGAGGACACTCAGAGTCATTTAATGCGGCTGCATCATCATAATCCAGTTCATCAGCAAATTTGTGCTGCAGCAAATTCAATTTTTGGGGTTGCACAGGACTTCTCAGCATCTTAACCCGCTTCCCTCTCCCGTCGTGGCTCACGTTTGTCTCTCCCGCAGGAGGCTGGCCAAGTCCACGCTGCTGCTGATCCCTCTCTTCGGCATTCACTACATCATGTTCGCCTTCTTCCCCGACAACTTCAAGGCAGAAGTGAAGCTGGTCTTTGAGCTCGTGGTTGGCTCGTTCCAGGTAAGGCAGCCTTTGGGCCACCAGGTCTGTCACCAGCTCCGTCACCAGCTCTGTCACCAGGGAGAAGTGCAATGGGCTTGAAGTGACAATCAGCAAATATGGGATTGACCTGGTTTTTCCTGGACATGCCCCATACTGCTCGCATACCTTTGTGGAAAATCTACTTCATTCCAGCCTGGTCAGGATGGCAGATAAACTCTTATTTTGCCTTCCAGAAGGAGATTGTCCCCATTTTAGGAAATGAAAAGAAAACATTCCTCTGTACATTGATCTCTGTGGTTTTTTCATACTTAAGGGAGAAAAACAAGCACTTGGGTTCAGTTTATGTGTTATTGACATGTCCAAGGCCAGGGTGGATGGGGTTTTGAGCAGCAAGTTTCATTCAGTGGTGAAGGATTAACATCCCTGTCTACATCGTCATCACTGCACCTCTGGCACCTGGGAGTGTTCAAAAAGTGTGCAGATGTGGCACTTGGGGGCTTGGCTGTGCTGGGGGAATGGTTGGGCTTGGCGACCTTAGAGATCTTTTTGAATGAACAGTTCTGTGGTTGTGTGATCTCTCCTGTGGGAGCTTGAGGGATCCACGCTCACTCCTTGTCTGTGGTGCTCAAAGCCTCTTCTCTGCTTTCCCCAGGGGTTTGTGGTGGCCGTTCTCTACTGCTTCCTCAACGGAGAGGTAAGAGCAGACCCCCAGTGTTGTTTGGGTGATGTTTGCAGCTGAGACAAAAGGGGACAGTGGATGGAGAAGTGTCCCATTCCTAATCCTGATGTTACAATATTGAGGGGAAGCATCAAATCAAATCTGTCTCCCCAGGAAAGCAATTCAGCCATTTTCCTGACAGTTTTCAGCACAATTAATAACAATTATTAATAAACGGATCAGGATTTGTGGATGCACTGCTGAGCCCACCCTTTCCCCATGGGACAGCACCAGCAGAACTCCTGTGTGACCTTGCACAAACCCTGATCCCAAAGGACCACCTTCAGCAGGGCAGGAAAAATCCCATCTAAGCCCCATTCATGCTTGGTGCCTCAGTGAATCCTCCCCAGGATCACAACCTCTGCCTTCCAGGCACTGATCTTTCCTTTCCCAAACTTCCAGTTCTGGAATTCTCATCATGGGATTGTGCTGTTCCTGTGCTTGTTTATCCCAGAGCCCCTCAGACCCGGTTGTTTTATCCAATTCGTGCTGTCCAAATCTAAAAATTTGGACTGGAGGGCTGCAGGAGGGGACAAGGACAGGTTTGTTCAGGATTTGAACTAGGACAGTGTAAACCAGGTTATTTCTGCAAACTCTCTGAGCAGGAACTGTCAAAAAAAGGCAGAGCTGCATTGACAGCTTTGCAAACGAGCTGTAGTTAAATCGTTTCTATTTGAACCAAAAATGGGGCAGTGGGAAAAAAAAAAATCATCTTAATTATACTCATGAAGTGTTGCCATTGACATCTGGTACCTTGACTGAATCAATCAGAAATTCCTTTCTGATGAAGCTCAGGGGTTTTCGCTCTGGTAATTTACTGATTTTTAATCAGCGTTCCCTTTTTCCCCTGGGGTTAAAAGCTGTGGCCAGGCTGAGTTTAGCGCCCTTTACAGAGCCTTGGCCCCGTGGTGGGTGGGTTGCTCACACAATCAGGTCAGAACAGCACCCAGTGACGCCCTGTGCCACCTTTCCCGTTTTCCCCGTGCCCAGGTGCAGGCGGAGCTCAAGAGGAAGTGGCGGAGGTGGCACCTGGAGCGGTTCCTGGGCTCGGACATGAAGTACCACCACCCATCGCTGGGCAGCAACGGCACCAACTTCAGCACTCAGATCTCCATGCTGACCAAGTGCTCGCCCAAGACGCGCCGCTGCTCCGGCTTCCAGGCCGAGTTCTCGCTGGTGTGACGGGGAGAGGCCGCCCCAGGCGCTGAGCACCCAAACCTGAGTGGCCAGGATCCCCGGGAATCGGCGATCCCGGTGACAAACCCCCGTGCAATGACCTGCTCCGCATGAGCCAACAGAGGACACGCAACTGGAAAAGCCGCTGGCGCCCGGAACGCGATGGGAGAAGCCAAGAGGCACAGAAACTTTTGCTCTCCCTCTTTTCAGGCCTTTCTCTCTTCAGTTTCAAGCCCTCGGGCGTTGATTTCTCTGAGGAACTGTCCCAGGTGCTTGGGGACAGCCTGATGTGTCATAAAGGGGGTAAGGGAGGGAGAGCCTCAGTCCTCCGTGGCTTTACCAGAACTGGCATCTCTGAAACAGATAAATTGCACTTTTTTTTCCCAAAAAAAAAAAAAAAATGAGCCAGTAAAGGAGAGACGGAAGCAGGAGAACAAAAAAAATGCCAAACACGTGAATGTGCCAAAATTCCTGTGGATAAGAGGTGGTGATACAGCACCAAAGACGGTGCTGGGGACACGGGGAGAAGGGACAGGAGGAACGAGAGCGGGACGGGAGAGGCCAGCGCACGGCCCCCGCATTCTACATGGGTGGAGATGAAGCTGCAGCACCAGGAGAGCCGTGGGAGGACGTCCCAGTGTGTTCTGTGGATTCCCTGGGAGCAGCAGCACCCGTGGGTGCCCCCTGGAAGAGAAGGACAGTGAGGATGCCCTTCCCTGCGCCGTGTTCGTGACCTGGTGTTTGTTTGGTCGGTTCCATGGACAGGAACCTCGATTTGCATGTGTAAAAAGCAGGGCCAGGTGCCAAAAGCGGAGCACGGCTGTGTTTTATTTCATTCCCTTCAAGCTCTCCCATGGATCTCGGCGCGTCGATGCGCCCGGGATCGTTAGGGGTCAGGGGAAAATCACGGGGCTGTGATTCATTTGCACTCGCTTAGCACACACTGCCAGGAAAGGGAGACGCAGGGCCCTGTAATCCTTAATTGAATCCGAGCTGCCATAAGGAGCCAGCCACCCTCCAGATGAAAAGAAATGGGAGTCACGGCAGCAGGTGAAATTGCTGTCGTCAGAACAAGGTTGTCTCGGCACACAATCGGCACTCCAGGAGTGAGCGAGGAGTGAAGCAGCTGTTAAATGGATTTCTTCTTCAGCTTTTGTGGGGAGCTTTCATCCGAAATGGAGGCGCTGTTAGATCTTTAGGATGTGTTCCTTGTGTGCATTTTACCTCTTTTCTGAAGGTCCGTTAGTTTCCTTCTAGGGGTAATTCCTGCTTGAAGAATGCACATGGATCCCATGAAAACCAAAGGAACAGGGGTTTTTTAATTCTTATTTTCATGGTGGAGAGGCAAAGGAGAGATGTTAAGCCCAGTCCTGCAAACCCAGAGTCCCAAACTCAGTCAGAAGACACAAAACACCGAGATAGAGATGCTCATGTTTGTGTCCCACCACATTTTTTGTGAAAAAGTTTTACCCTGAGGGTGGGAAATCCCTGTCCAGCTCACGGACACGCTGGGTCACCGGGCTGCTGCCATCCTGCTAAAACACATCCTCGTGGAGGAGCGGCTGGGTCACCAGCACAGCAGCTGGAGAGGAAGGCGGGCTCCTCTTTTAGGGTTCTGAGATCCCGATTTACCCACTTTTATTCCTCCACAATGAAATGCAGCTCATGGGAGGGAAGCATCTATGACTTGGCAGGTTTGGGGGTTGTTTTTTCTCACTTTTTGCTTGCCTTACACGCCTGTGACACCAACAAACCCCGCTGAGCCCAGGAGGAGACCTGCAGACCTTGCAGACCCAGTTCATTTCTGACTCCTGGCAGGGCAGTTCCGTGCCATGAGCACTCCCAGAGCCTGTCACCAGCTGAGCTGGACACTTCCAGAGTATTCCTCCAGGTGTGGGGCTGAGAGCAGCGTGGGGGGCTGGAGTCAGGAAGGGGCAGGAGAAACTGGGATGCACCAGGGGCAAACTTGCAGTCCTGAGTTTTCAGGGAGCCAGCTCAGCTCCTGTCACCATGTAGCCGTGACTACCCAGCCTGTAGATTCCAAGAGATAGGAAAATGTGAAAATTCCTGGAATTGTAGTGCTGGTGAGCCCAGACTGGCCAGGTGTGAGCCAGCTTTGTTACGGCCACTTTACACTGAGCCCACATTAGCAGTGACGATCCAACTCTGACATTCCCTAAGATCATCAAAATCCAGCTCCCTGATTCCCAAAATGCAGATAAAGCAAGAGGATGCTTAAAATATCCCCTGTTTTCTTGCATTGAAGCCCTGATGCCTTCACACCCCTGAAACAATATCCCATTGAAACCCACGAAGTTCTCAGGGGCAAGAACCATTTTTTTTTTTTAGTGGTCATGGTCCCAAGCCTGCCAGAGTTCAAGAAGAGTTTGGGCAATGCTCTCAGGCGCTTGGTGTGATTTTGGGGTTGTCCTGTCCAGGGCCAGGAGCTGAACTCGATGCTCCCTGTGGGTCCCTTCTAACTCAGGATTTTCTGTGATTCTGTGATTCTCTCTGTGTTTGGTGCTTGTGTTGCTCTGCTGAGCATTTTCAGACCTGGATTAGGGCTCACCCAGGAAATCCTGGAGAAATCCCACCAGTCCCAGCAATTCCTCTCCTGTTCCCGGTTCAAAGCAAGGATTTGACCTGCATTTTCCCAGGTGAATGGCAAGCTGCCAGGGGGCCCAGAAGAAGCAAGGGAAAACTCTGTCTCAGCTTCTGAGTCGTTCCACTTGCTGTGAAATGTTTGTCTCGCTGGTTCAGGGTTTTGAAGCAGGGACAGGCTGGATTCATCAGGCTGCAAAGCCATTTTCCCTCTTCATCTGTCAGGGTAAATATTTATTCCCAACAAAACTGATGGGATGCAGGGGAGCACTTCCCAATCTTGGGAATGCATCCGCTGGGGTGTGAGCTGGAATCCCAGCTCCCAGAGAAGCAGCAGAGGAGCTGCAGAGCAGAAGTGAAGCACCGTTGGCAGCAGCTCCTCTGTGGGATGTGAGGGAATCCCTTCCCATCTGCTCCGGGCAGCCTTGCTGGGGGATCCCTCAGCGCTGGGACTCGTTGTGCATTTTCCCTCTGCTCTTCACTTCCTTTCCCTCTCCCTGTGCTCCCTTTCCCGCTCCATTTGCAGGGCTTTCTGCGGGGTGTTTGCAGCTTCTCTCGTGTTCCAGCCCGTGCCAGAGACAGCCAGGAAGGGTTTGCCTGCTGGAGACGTGACAGGGAAGAGCCCAGCTGGGTATTTATCCCCACCCTGGACTCCTGTTCTGCACAGGAGCCTGGAGCTGGGGTGTTTCCCAGGCTGAGGGGCTCCCACAAAAAATGTAGGGTACAGCACTGTGCCCCTGGCATCCTGCTGGCAGTTATTTTATCACCAAACCTCCAGCCACGGCGCTTTTCTGCTGCCCAGGGTGTTTGGGAGCTGCAGGAAGGTGCTGAGCACACCTGCAGTGACTGGCACAGCAGTGACAGCGCCGCAGAGCTGCCAGCCCAGCTGCCTTGGCCTCGGCTTCCAGGAAAATGGAGGAGCCGGGGCTGAAGTCAGAGCTTTTCTCCCTGGGGACGTGAGCGATCGAGCCAATGATGACATTGGGATCAGGCCCTCCCTCAGCTGGCTTAGTGCAGGAATTTGGCTCCGTGGCTTGGCCTTGTCTCCTCTGGTTTTCATCCAGCTCATCAATAAATGGAGTTCAAGGACTTCACTGCAGATGACAACGTGGAGCGAGCTGTCCCCGGCCCCGTTTCCTGACCCCATAGCCTGACCCTATATCCTGAACCCATATCCCGACCCTGCATCCCGGCCCTATATCCTGACCCCATGTCCCGGCCCCATTTCCTGACCCCATATCCTGGCCCTATGTCCCGGCCCCACACAGAGCCCCCAGCGGAGCCCCCAGCAGAGCTCAGCCCTTTTGCTGCTCCCCCAGCCCGACCCCAATGTCACACAGGACTGACTCCAGTAGGGCAACTGCATCCGTTTGCTGCTAAATAAGATGTGTTCCTATTAAAAGGCATTAAAACTTCTTCTGTCTCTATCAGAAGGCACAGATGTGTCTGAGGATCATGAATTTGGGCTCCAAAACTCTGTGGAGAAATGAAGCCAAATTCTGATCCTGCTTGCACCCACCAGTTGGTTGCAGCGACTCCTGAATTTACACCAGCATTAAACTGGGATTGCCTTCAAAATAATCCATTTTTCTTCACTCTGGAGCTCTTTACTCCCTTTTTACATCAGTGAGAGAGCACGCCCCTCCTGCCCTAGACTTCAGTGACTGAATTATTAAAAATTATTAATAAGTATGGAACAACTACAATACAAACAATAAATTATTTTCTCAAGGTCTGGAGGTACCAGGTTCAATGCTACTGATCTTTCTCTTCAGCTGGGACCTGTGTGGCTTTGTGACCCTCTCATGAGCAAAATGAGAATGTGACCATGTTTAGGGTTTAGGAAAGAAATTCTGTGGCAGAATTTTAGGGGCTTTAAATTGAAACAAGTTTCTAAATTCAGAGTTGTGTGTGCAGCAGCTGTGGAATGAAAAGGGGGAAAGGCCAGAGGACGAAACACCTGAGCATTTTATTTTATTTTTGGTCTGTTTGGGGTTTTTTGCTAGGAAACAAGTTGTATTTTTTCTCAAGGAAGGCGTTACTGGAGAAAAGATGCTTGGTACATGAACTCATCATCAGATTTCCTTCTTTCTCGATATCCCCCTGTGTTCCCATTGAGCTCAGAAGCAGTGAGGGTCGTGTCTGTGCCACAGGGCTCCGTGGGCAGGGGGATTAACCCCAAATCTCTGCTCCAATCCCATGGAAATGCTTCCAGAGAGAGACGCACCTGCTGATTAATGAACTGGTAGCTTTTCAAAAGCAAAATTAACTCCAAATTAAGCTCAGGAGTGATGAACACCCCTTGGGTCCATGGCAGAGATTAAAGGGGTTTGGAGGGATCCTTTTGTCTCCATTCCCTCCTGCTTCACCCCAGGGTTTACACAAGGGGAAAGGAAATATGGGGAAAGGAAATACAGGGAAAGGAAATACAGAATAATTTCAGGCTAAAAGGGAATCTCTCAAACTGGGAAATGCCAATGGGTGTCTCCATGAAACTTATTTTAGTCTGAGCACCCAAGTTCATTTTGGTTTGATGAATGTCCTGTGGAAGTGCAGGTGGATCAGGAGCAATGTCCCTTCTCTGGAAGGTGAACCCACATAAAATATTCCTCCCATTGTGTCCCAGCCCCTGAATTCAGGCAGGTTTGAGTGGGGTGTTGGCCTAGCCCAGCTCCCTCCCAGCCTCGTGCTCCTCCCTTCTCCGCCCCCAGGAATGTGCCAAACTCCTGCGGACAGGGATCACAATCCCAAATTCCCTGGCTCACAAGGTGTTGTGGTTTTGATTTTGGCTAAGTGCTAGGCACTCACGGCAGCCGCTCACTCGTTCTCTCTCTTGCTACAGCTGGGTAGATGAGGGAAGGAGAGGGGAAAAAAAACTGAGGGAATTAACTCAGTGGTCTATGAGTTGAGATAAGGAACTGGGAGAAAACGCTTCAAGGACAAACTTTGGCAACTTTGCACTTTGCCCACCCCGATGCTGGTGGGGCCGGCACCCCAAAGCTGCTTCAGGGGAGATGAACCTCGAGCAGCAGGGGGGTCACACACCCCCACACCCACCAGGATGGCTCTGCTGGCATCACTCAGGCACTAATAAGGAAATAGCTGAGTCCCAGACTGGAGTCAGAGATCCCAAACCCCAGCCCAGCGTGGATTTCAGTGCATTTCCTGTCAGTCTGTCAGCTTTTCACCCCCTCTCCAAACCCAGAATTTACATATGAGTCTGATGAGATATAATTGGTATAATTCCAGTGATCTTAATTCCCCTGGAGACCTGTGCAGCTGTAAACTTTCAATCAGGAATTTCATGGGATCACACATCACCTTTTCCACCTTTTCCTGAATGCCCCAACTCCCCGTGTGCTTGCATGGGTTTGTGCTCTATCCTGAAGAGCCCCGGGTTTGAAACTCTGGTTATTTCTAGGATACTGTGAAATCACAGAGGAAAAGGCAAATATTGGGGCTGGAGACAGCAGGAATTTCCATTATTTCCGTAAGGACATTAACGTCCACCTGGCTTCTGAGGGCCAGACCCCGAGGACACGCACACGGGCGCCAGCAGAGCACCAGTGTTTTATACCCAAGATTTGTGGATATTGTACATTTGTACATAGAGGAGATCTGAAGAGCACATTAAAAAAAAAATCCAACAAAACCCACATTTTTTTGATATTCGGATGACGACAGCAAATCGAGTTCGAAACGGCGTTTTCGAATTCGGAAGTGCATTTTTCAGAGCCTGTTTCAAACACCTCAAGCTGGGGCTCAGCAGCTGGTGCCAGCTGACCCTTCTCACTGCAGCTGCAAACGCCTCTGCTCTGCCCTCCTGTAAATTTGACAGCGGAGGGTGACGGGAACTGGCTGTGAGCAGAAAATCTCTGTGGACTTTTCCGTACCAGGTGCTTGTGATGTCTCCTTCATGCCAGCGAGAACAGGCCTGCTTGCTCCAGCACAGGTGAAATCTCTGCCTTCTCTCATGGCCTTTTGCCTGATGTTATTTATTTTCCTTCTGACTCTGTACATATGCAATGAAATGGCTATTTTTTCTCTTTTTTTTTCTTTTTTTTCCTTTGTATTTGGGTCACCTCCTTGCTTCAGAGGGGGGTTCTTCTCTGTGGTTGCTGGAAACAAGCAATAAAACCATCGTGAAGACATTGTGTCCGAGGTGTCCCACCTGATATTTTCATTTATTCCTCACAGTCCTGGAGAAGACGCAGAAAAGGAAAATTAAGAAGAGGCTTTTAGCTGGGGAGGTTCTTGCATAACGACCTCACATTTTGAAAGGTTAACCAGATAAACCAAATTACTCTTAAAATGAGAGAATCCTAGAAATATTTGGGTTGGAAGGGATGTTTAAAGGCCATTTTGTCCTTGTAGTGAGCAGGGAGATCTTCAAGTAGATGGGGGTTCTGAGGAGACCTTTTGATGTCTTGGAGAGGCTCACTAGAGCAGAGGCCAGACAAGATTCAGAGAATAAAATGGGGATTTATTGCAGGGCCTTCAATAGGGACACCTCGGGCACTCAGAGCCTCTCTGGGAGAGGCCACACCCAAGATGGACCCCGGGGCACCAGTTTGCTGCACTTGGATCAGTTTGGATCCATTCCCAGATCAGGGTTCATTCTCCAGTGACAATTTCAGGGGATGATGGAATTGAGCCCAAGTCTGTCCCCCCTTTTAGAGGCTCCGTTTCCATCTTTGGGGGCCTGGGCCAACGAGGTGTCCTTGAGTGCAGCCTGGAGAGGATTTGTTGTGTCTGAGCAGGATGGGAGAACAGGAGCTCCCAGCCCGTGGGGAGTGTGAGAGTTCCACACTAAAGCAGGGCAGGGGCTGGGAAATATAAAAGTGAAACATTAAGGCATCACTTTGAGAAAATGAAATTCCAAACACTCTGTCATTGCTCTGCCATAATCCAGAAATGTGAAATGATTCCTGCATTTATAGGAACACACAACCTCCACACAAATACAGGGGTGTTGATTCCCTCAAGTGGAAGATTGGATGCTGGAATATCCTCCAAAAATATCTTTATTGCTCAGGACAAAGCCTGAGCCTTCCTCTGAGCTGGAGAAGAACCTGGCAGGCAAGCACGATAATTATTCATACCAAAGACACATTAAATAATGCACACAAATTTCAGGCAGTGAAAATAGATCTCGATGAGAGGTCACTGAGCTTCTCCGTGTCCATAGGGCCAGTTTGGCCACTCACCCCCTTCTTAAACTGATTTACACCCAGTGCTCACCCTGCTGACAAAGGGCAAACCTTGAAATGACAGCTCTTGGCTGTATTTGGCCCTCTTTCTGCAGGGATTAACCATTTTTATTTAAAAGCAAAGGGTCTGGTGCTCTGGGCCGTCCCGAGAAGCAAAGCTGTTCGTGCTGACTTCCACTGGGTCTCTCTGTGGGTTACACCAGAAATCAGGAAAAACAGGTTGTGAGGGCTGGGGAAAGGCAAAACCAGCCAGTGACATTTATTCCGTGTCTGTAGAGGTGAGGATAATCCCGTCCTGCCAAAAAACATCTTCCACACGAGGAGCTCCGATCACTGCCCAGAAATTAATGGAAGTGGCTTTGATGAAGGTCGCCTGAGAAGTGTGAAAAAAAAAATCAGCCCAGTCCTCTTTGATCCCAGCTGTGTCCTCTGTGTCCTTCCTGGCTGGCAAAGAACAGAGCGTGGCTTTTCTTGGACAAACTGAATTCTGAATTCGTTATTCTGAATTTGATGGGACCGGCAATCACATATCCCCGGAAGGTTTGGAGCTTGGCTTTCATGGCTTCTCAGTGTAAGTTCAGGTTTCATGACTGCAAGAGCATCTCTCTCTATTAGAAAAAATTTGGTTTAAAGTTGGTAAATGACACCCTCTTCCTCGGATCCCCCGTGGTTTCCATGGCAAAATGCCAGGATGAGGAATTTTGTGGTCTCCATGACATTAAGGCAATTTCCCGTGGAGTGAGTCAATCCTGGGGGTTAAATCGTCCTCACTCCACACACAACCGGTTCCATCTCACACTGGGGATATCGAGTTTGAACTGGGGCTCAGCACAATCCACAGAGGGAATTTGGCTGTCCTCAGCTCGGAAAGGTGCTGGATTGTCCGAGGATCCCCAGGAAGTGTGTCAAAAAGAGCCCAGAGCTGTCACACCATGCTTTCTGGAAGCCTAAAAACCTCTTCTGATGCCGACAGTGCTCACAGAGAAATCATTCCTACTGCAGAACTCCTTATTGCCATTGCAGAACTCCTTATTCCCATTGCAGAACTCCTTATTCCCATTGCAGAACTCCTTATTCCTACTGCAGAACCCCTTATTTCTACTGCAGAATTCCTTATTCCTACTGCAGAGCTATTACTCCTACTGCAGATCTCCGTATTCCCATTGCAGAACCCCTTATTCCTACTGCAGAACCCCTTCTTCCTACTGCAGAACTGTTATTCCCACTGCAGAACTCCTTATTCCCATTGCAGAACTCCTTGTTCCTACTGCAGAACCCCTTATTCCTACTCAGAACTCCCTATTCCCATTTCAGAACCCCTTATTCCTACTGCAGAACTCTTAATTCTTACTGCAGAACCCCATATTCCTATTGCAGAACTCCTCATTCCTACTGTAGAATTCCTTATTCCCATTTCAGAACTCCTTATTCCCATTTCAGAACTCCGTATTCCTACTGCAGAACCCCTTATCCTACTGCAGAACTCCTCATTCCTACTGCAGAATTCCTTATTCCTACTGTAGAACCCCTTATTCCCATTGCAGAACTCCTTGTTCCTACTGCAGAATTCCTTATTCCTACTGCAGAATTCCTTATTCCTACTGCAGAACTATTATTCCTACTGCAGATCTCCATATTCCCATTGCAGAACCCCATATTCCTACTGCAGAACCCCTCATTCCTACTGCAGAACTGTTATTCCTACTGCAGAACCCCATATTCCTATTGCAGAACTCCTCATTCCTACTGCAGAATTCCTTATTCCCATTTCAGAACTCCTTATTCCTACGGCAGAACCCCTTATCCTACTGCAGAACTCCTTATNCTCCTTATTTCTACGGCAGAACCCCTTATCCTACTGCAGAACTCCTTATTCCTACTCAGAACCCCTTATTCCCATTGCAGAACCCCTCATTCCTACTGCAGAATTTCTTATTCCTACTGCAGAACTCCTCATGCATTTGCTCCTTTGTTGGATCATAAGAACAGAGGCAGGTGAGTGGCGATGTCATCCCAAAATACCCATTTCCCAGGTCACAGAATTCCAGAATCCCTGAGGTTGGCAAAGCCCTCCCAGCCCATCGAGTCCAAGCTGTGCCCGATCCCCACGGTGTCACGCAGAGCTCTGAGTGCCACCTCCAGGCCTTCCTTGGACACCTCCAGGGGTGGGGACTCCAAACCTCCTGTCAGGCACGGGGATTGGTGTGGAAAGCTCAGAACTACCCCAGCCTTGCATCCAAAGAGCAGAGAGGTGAAAGTTTTGTGTACATGGCCTTAAATCCCTTTTTGTGGTGCTCAGAAAGGAGCCCTCTGCTGGAGTCCATCCCCACCCATCACCACGGATCAAACCCTTCCCCTTGGGAACATCTCTGCTCCTCCCAGTCCACATCAACACCAGGAATCCTTCCCACACACAGCTTAAGGGTATTGGAAGTCACCTGGAATGCTGAAACCAGCCGACATCACTTGTGTCCTTGATTTTCAGAGAAAATCTACAGAATTATTGTACAATGACTGAGGGAGAGACAGAGGGAGGAAAAGAAAGGAAAATACCTGGCTTGTAAGCCCATGATTTGATCTGCTTGTTGGGGAAGACGGGACACTCTAAAGCACCTTTTGTTGTCCAAATATTAAGAGGAATCATAAAATCACAGATGATTTGGGTTGGAAGAGACCCCAAAGCTCATTTTGTTCCACGGGCAGGGACACCTTCCACAGACCAAGCTGCTCCAAGCCCCATCCAACCTGGGACATTTCCAGGGATGGGACAATTCATTCAACTCAGAATTCCAATTCCATGATAATTGGGTGTCCTGGGTGACCAACAGGAGTCCTGTCACTTAATATCAGCTCCAAATCAAGGAGGTAGCTTTTAAAACATGGGGATGCCAATGTTTGATGTGAAATAAATTAGGGTTGAAGCAGCACCCACACATTTGTCTGTTTTTCCCTTTCTTTCGTGTAAAATGGCTGCACTCTACTGTCACTTTTGACCTGAATCCACTGGTGAAATTAATTTTACAGAGGAAATAAAATGCCACAGCAAGACCCCAACACCGAGTTGGCCACTGCTGCCAAGAATCTGCCTCCCCCAGCCCTTGCAGATTTACTGCTCTGGGATACCCAATCAATGGCTGTTTCCTATCAGCCACTTAACTCCGAGCTCTTTGGCATAAAGCCGTTAAAATCCAGGATATTTCATTATGTCCTATCTGCTCCCAGCTAAAAAAATATACGGGGAGCTGGTAGAAATATGACCTCAGCTGGCAGCGATGAAGGAATTTATTATATGTAATAAATTGATGTGTGTAATGTGATTTTTTGTTTGGAATGCGGGCAGGGTTTCGTTCCATCCCATCGTTTCCCACCAAGGGTGACCTGTTGGCCATGAAATTCCAGCTCTCTGTCCTTGTGTCGTGTTTAGTTCACAGACAGGAGTCTAAACAGAGGGTTCCAGGAAGTCTCCGGCTCTTGAGAGAATTCCAAACATGTTGGTCCATGATGGGAAAAGGTCCCTCTTGGCTGAGTCTGAGCTCAGCCCTCTCCCAGTTCGTGATGGTCGCATTTCCAGGGAGCTCTTTGCAAATTCCTGACCTGCAGAAGGAGACTGGATGGTTTTATCCTCCCCTCTTCCATTCCTGGCCAGGAACCGGCACTTTCGGAGACAATTGCTGTAATTTGGGGCAGAACTGGGCGAGGATAAAGCCTGGAATGGAAATTACAGAGCACAGCTCAGTTCGGGGCTCTCAGCAGCTCCCTCGCCTCGGAGAGAGATTTGGAATTCATCGGCTGGATCGGTGATTAGGGCTTGTGTGAACAACTGATTGCATTTGTTTGGGGGAAGGAAAAGGGGAAAAGGGAAAAGGGAAAAGGGAGAAGGGAAAGGGGAAAAGGGAAAAGGGAAAAGGGAAAAGGGAAGGGGAAAGGGGAAGAGGAAAGGGAAAAGAAAAAGGGAAGAGAAAAGGGAAAGGGAAAAGGGAAAGGGAAAAGAAGGGAAAAGGGAAAAGGGAAAGGGGAAAGGGGAAAGGGAAAGGGGAAGGGGAAGAGGAAAGGGAAAAGAAAAAGGGAAGGGAAAAGAGAAAAGAGAAAAGAGAAAAGAGAAAAGAGAAAAGAGAAAAGAGAAAAGAGAAAAGAGAAAAGAGAAAAGAGAAAAGAGAAAAGAGAAAAGAGAAAAGAGAAAAGAGAAAAGAGAAAAGAGAAAAGAGAAAAGAGAAAAGAGAAAAGAGAAAAGAGAAAAGAGAAAAGAGAAAAGAGAAAAGAGAAAAGAGAAAAGAGAAAAGAGAAAAGAGAAAAGAGAAAAGAGAAAAGAGAAAAGAGAAAAGAGAAAAGAGAAAAGAGAAAAGAGAAAAGAGAAAAGAGAAAAGAGAAAAGAGAAAAGAGAAAAGAGAAAAGAGAAAAGAGAAAAGAGAAAAGAGAAAAGAGAAAAGAGAAAAGAGAAAAGAGAAAAGAGAAAAGAGAAAAGAGAAAAGAGAAAAGAGAAAAGAGAAAAGAGAAAAGAGAAAAGAGAAAAGAGAAAAGAGAAAAGAGAAAAGAGAAAAGAGAAAAGAGAAAAGAGAAAAGAGAAAAGAGAAAAGAGAAAAGAGAAAAGAGAAAAGAGAAAAGAGAAAAGAGAAAAGAGAAAAGAGAAAAGAGAAAAGAGAAAAGAGAAAAGAGAAAAGAGAAAGGGAAAAGAGAAAAGAGAAAGGGAAAAGAAGGGAAAGGGGAAAAGGAAAGGGGAAAAGAGAAAAGGGAAAAGGGAAAAGAAAAAGGGAAGAGAAATGGGGAAAGGGAAAAGAAGAGAAAAAAAAAGGGAAAAGAAGGAAAAATAAGGAAAAATAAGGGAAAAGGAAGAAGAAGGGAAAAGAAAAGGGAAAAGAAAAATGGAAGAGAAATGGGGAAAGGGAAAAGGGAAAGGGAAAAGAAGGGGAAAGGAAAAGGGAAAAGGGAAAAGAGAAAAGGGAAAAGGAAAGGGGAAAGGGAAAAGGGAAAAGAAGGGAAAAGAGAAAAGGGGAAAAGGAAGTAAAAAGGGGAAAGGGAAGGAAAAGGAAGGGAAAACCCAAAACCAACAGTGCTTTATTTTGAACAAAATGTTAAAGCAGACATGCTATGGGGTTTTTTCTTCCCCTGAAAAGAGAAACATAAAAATACCATTTGAAAAGGATTTTTACTGTGATACGAAATGGAACATCTCACCTCAGCCATTTGAAAGTACTTTAAAAAAAAAAAAGGAATAAAAGAGAAAAAGTCAAGGTAAACTCAATTGGACTCACAAAAAAGGAAGAGGGCTCGGCCTCCCTTCCACTGACTGAGATTAGAACAACCAAAAAAAGTGAGAGCAACAATTCAGATCTTCAGGACTGAGTCCTGCCCAGGACAGGGGGGTGGAACAAGGTGGGTTTGAGGCCCCCTCCAACCCAAACCACTCTGGGATTTCATATCCTGCAGCATCACTTCATTTCTTCTGGGACAGGATGATTTATTTGTCTGTATTTATAACACACATCACCCTCGTGGCAGATCCAGGGGTTGCACTTGTGGAGTTAAGGAGTGGCAAGAGTCAGTGAGCACCTTTCTTAAAATCAACAAAAGATGTACAGAATTCAGCAACTCTCCTCATTCAAATCCAACCTAATTACGGCGCAAAATGGAAATTAATGCAACATTCTGAGAGCTGCTCACATCCACAGTAACATTCCAGCTCTGGAAGCTGCCCAAGCCTTGAACAAATTAAATTCTTCACATCCAACATCGAGAGCTGTGGTCTGTTCACGGGGAAAAGGCATTGCAGGTGTTGTTAAGGTGAAGTTTAAAAGCAGTAATTGCTCCAGAAAGGGAGAAATTCCCGGGGAGCTTTTGGGATGGGATCCCACACCCACAGCTCCAACAGCTCCTTTGGCAGGAGGGAAAAAATCCCTGAGAAGCCAAGGGCTGGAAAAGCTCTGGAGAAATGCAGGGTGATTCAGGTTTGAGGCATTTCAGAGATGAAGATGAATCAGAGTCCTCGCTGCTGTCATCCGGCTGCAGCAGCTCATTAATAAAGTTTAGACTTCTCAGGAACCAAAAGAAAAACAAATTAAAACTAATACGGGCGAGGTGGACACTGAAAATTTCCTTTATTCTGAATTCCTGTTAATTCTGAACCCCTGTTAATTCTGAACCCTGATTTAACGCTGTTCTGACCTTCTCAGGTGTGAGAAGTTGAATAGATTTGCTTTCCTCACCCAATTTACCAGGGGGAGTACAAATTCCTCACGTCAGGAACAGATCCCACAGGCTGAATTCAGACACAGAACGTGGACAAGGCTTCCACCAGAAGCTTTCTCTCCATAAAACCCTTGTGTGTCTGCAGAGAGAAGCTGAAAAACTTCATTTTTCAGAAGAGCAATGCTGGTTTCCCTCTGCTGAGCGGGACAGGGTGTGAAAAACAATTGTCAGCTTTGCAAACACAAAAAAATGAGCAAATGTTGTTGCAATATTGACTTTTTGGGGGAAAATCCTCTCACCTGGCTTTAGGTGTCTCTAAAGCAGCTGTTCATGCCAGAGATACTCACTGGAACTCCTTTCTAGAGAGTTCTTCTCAGCATAATTAATTCAGTGTAGGGGGAAATTCCTCTATGCAGATAAATTGAGGCTCAATTCAAATATATGCAAATAACCCCAGGGTGGCTGATTTAGGATTTTGGAAACTAAAAGATGGGGGAGACACTGAAATATTCAGTTTTTCTTTGCAAAATGTGCACCACACAACATCCTCCTCTCAAACGTGCATTGCATGGAAACCATAAAGGAGGATTTAGGGGTGTCAGGGTTTGGGATACCTTTTTTTGTTTGTCTCTCTGTCTTGGAATTTTTCCCCATTCAAGTTGCTGGGGGGTATAATGGGCAAGTGATTAGTTACTGGAAAGCCATAATGGGGGTGATTAAGAAGGGACAAAGAGGTG
>VYZT01002618.1:0-26206 GCA_013400735.1 Pomatostomus ruficeps
GGATCAAAACCACGACAATATGTTTGCTAATAAATATATATTCTAAGATGTTTCATGAGAAAAAAGTTTAGGATAGATCTACCTCTCTGGGCAACCTGTTCCAGTGTTTCACCTCCCTCATAATATAGAATTTCTTCCTGTTATCTGGTCTGCATCAACCCTCCCTAAGTTTGAAACCATTATCTCTTGTGCTATTGCTACAGGCCCTACTAAAATGTCTGCACCCATCCTTCTTATGTGCCCCCTTTTAAGTATTGACAGGCTGCAATGAGGTCTCCCTGGAATGTCCTCATCTCCAGGCTGAACAACCCAAACTCTATCACACTTTACTCATAGGAGAGGTGCTCCATCCCTTTGATCATTTCTGTGAATCCAACAGGTCCACCTCTTTCCTGTGCTCAGCACGCCAGATTTGGATCCAATAGTCCAGGTGGGGTCTCAGAAGAGCAGAATAGAGGGGCAGAATCACCTTCCTTGACCTGCTGGCCATGCTCCTTTTGGTGCAGCCAGAATATGGAAGCAATCTTCTAATCTGACTAGACATCATGGGATCCACCCACTTAGATCCACAGAGACTCCAGCAACTCATGATGAAGAAAACTGCTCAGAGCGTTTATGTCAGATTTGATAAAATTTCTGCTAAAGCATCCTTTCAAATAGGTCAGAAGTTTTAATGGTAAATCTATCAGATATTTTTTCTGAGGTCATGAACTGTGAAGAATTTGTTCCTTCTGGCTGTCAGTAGGTCTACTCTTCTGGAAAATAAAAGCAGTATTTAGCTAAGGATGCAGCTTTCCTCTGGGACACACACATACCACTTCATCTGATTTCAGTGGGGTTTCTGAAGCTCATCTGAGGATTAAATGAGTCCTCTAGTAATTAATTGTAAGGACTTTTAGGTCAACTTTAACTGTCCAGTTAAAAGTTCAAATATAGAACCATTCATAGTAAGAGACCAAGCAGCAGAAAGGCATCTGTCTCTTTTGTTACCTGGTAGAATAGTTACAGATACACGCATAGCAACTCTCTGCTGAAGTTAAAGGGGAAAAGATATTAAAAACAATTTGTCTATCTCCTCAATTCTGTGTTTGTAAGAAGGGTGGATTTTGTTTTGCGTAAGAAATTTCAGCTCCAGTCAAGCCAGTATCTTGTAACATCATGTAACTTACATGACCTTTTTAGTTACGTAGATGTAGATGGCAGGGGTCAAGAGCTAAGGGAAAACCTGTCCCACACTATACCAGAGTGGTTTGGGATCACTGAATGCACAACTTCTGCTATTTCCTGCATCACAGATGAGTATGAAATATTTGTGTGCCTGTTCTAATGGTGCACACAATTGCACCATTAGACTATATTTTACTATTAACCTAACTTTGCAGAGTTAATAAAAATTATCTTTCCAGATATGATAACAGGATTTTTTTTGCCAATGCACAAGTATATACTTTCAAGAAGTGAACTTCATATTAAGGTTCAGAGTTTTGCAAATGATGCCTCATGTTCCAGTCTTGGTGTTGTGTACTGCACTTCTATATGTACTCCTTCTTACTGACTTTCTGTTTACTTAATAGAAAGGTACTTAGCTTTTGGAACTTTACAGTTTTTGGCACACTAAAAGAAACTACCCTGCTTTATTAGATTCATGATTGAAGGAAATCACTGTAAGCCTAATAAGTTTTATGTGTTTCCATTCAATGTCAGCAGGGAGTCAGATTAAATCAAGGCTGAAAGTCTCAGCTGTGTTCAAACCCTTGATCAAGCTACTAATGCTTCAGCTTGAAAAGTATGACAAGATGATTAGATGATTTAAATAGCCCTATGTTTTTTGAGATGGCTGATATCATGAAAGAAATTATTTTTACAGTAAAAGTATGTATTTCTTATAATCATATCAATAAAATGTGGTGTCATGGCTTAACTCCAGCTGGAAACTAAGTACTGCACAGCTGTTTGCTCACCCCCTTACTTCACAGTAGGATGGGGAGGAGAATTGGGAAAAGGTAAAATCTGTGAGTTAGGAACAGCTTAAAAATTTAAATAAATAAATAAATAAAATACTACTACTAATAATAACAAAAATAATACTAGTAATAATAGTAATGAAAAGGGAGATAATAAAAAAGGAGGTATAAACCCCAAGAAAAACAAATGATGCACAGTACAATTTCTTACTTCTTGCTGACTGACACCCAGCCAGCCCCAGAGCAGTGATTGGACCCTCCTGCCAGCTCCCCACAGTTCATATGCTGAGTGTGATGTTCTGTGGTCTGGAATATCCTTCAGGCTGGTTCAGGCCAGCTGTCCTGGCCATGCTTTCTCCTGGCATCTTGTGCACCTGCTCACTAGTAGAGCATGGGAAACTGAAAAGTCCTTGACTTAGGGTCAGTGCCACTGGGCAAAAACTAAGACATTGGTGTGTCATCAACATGTGGTTTGTCAAGTTTTTCAATAAGGTGGTTTAATAAAAAGAATAACTTAGTTTGTTTCATATGGTTACGTGTTATACAGGTGTCTAAAAACACAATACCTGATACCTACACAAAGTTGTCCTCAAAGCATTTTACAGAAGAGGTCTGTGTGATTGTCCTTTTCTATAAATATGGAACATAACATTGATAATGTTGCAGCTATTGAATGATATGCCAGGATTTCCATATCTGTGCTGATCCAGTGTGACTAGGGAATGGTCACCTATTGAGTTTTTATTCCATAAATAAAGTTTAGGTACAGTGAAAAGGAAAGAGCCATTTAACTAACACCAAGTGTTTGGAAGAATTTTCTTGTACCATTTGAAGATTGGATAGTGTTAATTGTGTGCTGTCGTGAGGAGTGGTCCAAAAGCTGCCTGTGAAGGTCTACAAACTGACTTGTCTGTTTCTCCTTCCAGGGTGAGATTAATGGTGGACCAATACCTTAGTACCTGTTGCATACATGAGACTTAGAGTCAAGGGTGGATGTCAGATGGATGCTGCATGTAGAAACATGTCTTTTATGATTTTATTGGAGATAAAGTTATCTTCAGTTCACTGCAAATTATTCAAATCAGGCTTAGATTTTGGGCCACTAAGAGCCTACTTAAGAAATCCAAGGACATGTAGTGAAATCTTGGGAATCTTATTTTCATGAGCTTCATGTGATGACAGTATTGAAATCAGTCAATCAAACCATATTTCTGATAACGTACACATTTGAAAGCCAGAATTATTAATATACCTTTTGTCTGCAAACGAAAACTGCAATCCCTGACAGTCTGGGAGCTAAAACCTGTAGATAATGGATCCACTTGTAATCAAGTCAAAATATAAGCTAGAAGATGGTAAATATGGAAGGTTACAAACTTTCCTAGACTTCATCCAGTCTAAGTTCCTTTCTAAACCATGCTTTTCTTCCTTCATTAGCTGAGAGATATTTGCTGGCTTTGTTGGTTTGCAATGCTGTGCAGCTTGTTCCAAAAGATGGGCACTGCTATAAAATGAATGAACAAATAAAACTTGGTCTTGGCAACAAGGTATTTTCTAGTCCTTACTACAACTAAATGACAACCTGTGCCACTGAAAGCTGGCAGTAAAATAGATTTTAGATATTTATTAGGCGTCTTACTGAAGTTTTATCCTGTATCCTATACTGGACTTCGTGCACAGGCATCAAGCACTTGGAGTAGCAAATAATCAAGGTCTAACCATGTGGTCCTAGAATTTTTCTGTAGTGAAAGAGGTAGTAGGAAACTGCTTTTGGGATTCTCACATGGAGTACAGGTAACACTAACACTCCTAGAGGCAAGGTGGATGTGGAGGGTAAGGAAGATCAGGAATTGACACTTCACTGAGGTAGATCACCTCACATGGGAAAGACTGAGGCCTTCTGGATACAAAGATATCATTATTGATAATGTCATGGAATTGTCTGAACTGTAATCACACTGCACCTGCCTGGGATAGCCTGGGATAGCCTGGCAGATAAATACTTTCCCTTTGCTATTAGCAAAGTGATAGCTGAGAACTCTCCTTATAATGTTTCAGGTCACTGAAAGCTATTTTCCCCTTAATGAACACCTTAAAAAAAGGTGATGAGCAGATGGACAAAATGATTCTTCAAAATATATCACTCAGGACGGTGTAGTCAAGGATCCTCTAATGAAGCAAAAGGTTGTGGGTTGATATAAATTGTCAGTCTTCTCCTTTACTGCTACTTGCCATTTTGTTGTGGCTGTATAATGTTATCAGTCTACTAGAGAATGTTGACATATAGAGATAAGAAGTTTCCATGGTTTATCCCAATCAGATAAAACCCTGGCAGCCTTAAATACAGTCCCCCCTTTAATTTCAAACTGTATGGGTGCACAGTTTTGTTTGACTAATGTTGGCTGTAAAAATTTCAAATAATGCAATGTCTGAAGGAAGAAATCACAAACACATTGCATTCTAGATGCAGTTGAGTGAGTACTGACTGATCATGTGCAGGTCTCTGGCAGTAAATTCTATATTGTTCAGGAGTCTTAAGTGCAGAAGCATCCTAAAATATGTAAAAATGTCCTTTAGGAAATACAAACATACAAGAATAATTTATTCTATATGTAGGAAGCAAGAAATTATATATATAAATATATATATATATCTCAAATGCTCATCATTACAGAAAAAGTGGCAAGGGTAAGGGTGTGGATATTGAAAAGAAACTCTCTCTTTTTTTTTTTTGTAAGTAAAACAATATGGGAGTATTTTACAAAACCATTCAGTGAACTGATTGAGCTTTCCAACACTACTTTAGGCTACTGACAACAAAACAAAATGCTTATGGATCTACTTTGTTACAGGCCATGAAATGTCATGTTTGCATAGAACTTGCTTAATGACAAAGGTCTGGTAAAAGAATTTCACTTCTTCCTGCGTGAATATGCTATTAACATGAATGCCTTTTCCCAAGCAGCACTCTTGGCTAAGGCTCTGCAGTGACTGGCCAAGCTGACACAAGTGAGATAGGACAAGTTCCGAATGGCAGATGTCAGAGCAAAGGCAGCTGCATGACGTTGGACTGCCGTGGAAGGAGCTGACTGGCTGCCAAGACCTCCGAGCAGTGATGTGCTTGAGGTAGGTGTGAACCTCTGAATTTTGTGCTTCAGTTGCAGGGCTGCTCTGATCCAGTCTCTGCTCACATATGAAATGTCTCTCCAAGTACCAGAGATAAAACAGGAGCAGTGTGAGAATGAGAAGCACATGTGCATCCGTAGCACCCAGCACCCTGAGATAACTTGAACAGACTCCAAAGTGAGAGGAACTCATGTCTGCTGTGATAAAAGTGCCAAATGATTACAGGCTAGACTGATAACTGGCAGTACAGAGGCACAAGGTGGGCTCTGACTCACACAGTGGCTGCCACAACTTTAATGCTAACCTCTCCATAACCACAGGAACCCTTTGGTTCCCAGGAATGAATAAAGAGGAACCAGAGTCTGTCAAAGACAATCCTGTTTCTGTCTCTTCAGAATCATACAGACACTCAGACTCAGTATTCAAGAGTTTTTCAGATGCTAACTACTAATTTACAAAGAGATAGGAAACTGCTGTGACTATAAATAGGAAATAAATAGCAATGACACAATAATAGCAATAGATTCTAAAATGTCCTGGCTTTAGCTTATCTCTGGGACTTGCAAACTACTAAGTGGCATACACACCCACACAAACTCCTGAGGATTAGTAGGAAAACATCTTTCTTTGCTATCCACTCTCAGGGATCACCATTCTGCCTTCTAATTCCTGGAGTGTTTGGGGTTTTAACCTTTAATGTCTCCACACATTGCCTTTTATTTGGTTTACAGTACGAGCAGTAATGGATTAAGTGGCTTTTTTTAATAAGTTGCCATGATAGTTTACAAAATATAAAATCTATACGGGACTGCTCTGAATATTTGGTTATGCTGCTGTGAAAGAACAAAGACCACTGTTTACTGGCACATGTTGTCCACTAGTGTTAGTGCAAACAATATGCTAATAGTCTTAACCATAAATCCAGGAAGTCTTACTTTTCCTTTGTTTTCATGATAATGCAGAATTAAGAAACCTTTATACCTGTGCAAAATGCAAGAGGGGAATTCTTGTCTGATAGTGTTTTCCTCCTCCCAGAGACATTGCTGCCTAGTCCACATTGGGCAGCTATTGCAGGTTAGCATGAGGGTGCTCGTACAGCTCCCCTTGTATTGTACCAATAGATGGCTACCTGCTCCATGAGCCTCACCATCCAACGTTCCTGAAAGCATTGCATTAACCCTGGCAGTAGTAAATTTGCTGTGCAACTGGCCCGCTATTACACTTCATCTTTTGGAATGAGCACATAGGCAGAGACATGCTACAACTCTTCTCTGTGCTAAATGTAGGGTGAGAGGCTGAGTGGAGGGACAGAAATTGCTATTGTTTTTAGAGTGTTTGCAAAAATTATGAAAAAAGAGCCATATGTTTGGATAAAATTTGAAATATCTTTAATTCAAACCCACATGACAATGAAGATATTGTAACCCCATCACCTACATATTTTATACAAAGTGAGCCAACAGAACAATGAAGATAGAAAATATGCTGTACATCTCCTTGCTTAATCACTCTTCCCTGCAGCTCTGAACAACAAATTAGACTTTTTAACACTCAATTCTTTCCTGACAAATGCTGTCTGAAGGAGTTCCTGCAGAGAAGCCTTCTTTTCCTGTGGAAAGGTTCAGGAGTGTTACTGGCTACTTGGATACAAAGCTGAGGCTTAGTGACTGGAAATCAGTCCCATCTTGTTAATGTCAGTAAGGCTATGCTAATTTATGCTTGCTAAAGTACTCGAACCTGCCAACAGGCACCTGGTTAAATAGGCATGTTTAACCTGCTGGAGTTGCTCAGAAACAATTAAAGCAGCAACGACTCCATTAGGTGTTGAAGGGTTACCCAGTTCAAGTCCATCTCTCCTTTACCTTCAGCAGCATTAGGGTCCCTCTCCCAGTAAAGCCTCTGATGGAAGTATGAAGGCAGTGTACTCTAGATACCAGCAATGTGCCATAGGAGCAATTGTAGAAGGAAGCTGAGGGATTGCTGAAACCTTGTCCTGCTCTGCCCTGTGCTGAATGATGTTATGATCCAAACTTCCCCCACTGTTGTCCTCGCAGTCCTTTTGCCTTCTTGACCTGCTATATTTCCTTGGTCTCTTCAGCTCTTGAACAAGTTTTCATTTTGTTTATCATTACCAAAAACAAAAAAATAAAGGAAAAAGAAAAAGAAAAACCACCTGACCTGATGTTTCTATTGCTGCTGACTCTGCTTACATACCTCATGCTTTCCCTCTCCTTTGTGTTGTCTACTTGAACTGTATACTCTGAGCACTGTTTTCAGCTAAGTGCTGTACAAATAATGGAGACGAAATCAAAATCTTGGTTTGTCCTCAGGCATTACCATAATAAGAAAGGCATTTCAATTAAGAGCAGTATTGTAAAAATGTACTTCTTCTGAATGAGAGATTGTCTTTCCTAGGTCCTACCAACACAAACAAAACAAAGAGAGACCAGAATACTCATTATGAGCAATACTTCAGTGCAATCCTGCTATTTCATTGCTTTCTGCAGTCTACCACCCACTTCTTTTCCTTATAAAATATACCTTTTTAACAACAGTTAAATATTATCATGAAACTAAGCAAAAAAGTTTTATTCTAATGTGGCAGGTTGTGTCTTTGCAGAAAATGACAGAAATTATAAAGGAAGTATATCAAGCAAATAGATTAATGTTTACTATAACATATCACATGAAGGAAGAGTTAAAAAACAGAATACTACAAATTTACAATGTAACTTTCTGGAGACAAGGTAGCTCATTTTTTGGTATTTTTTGCTTTGTTTTGTTAGTTTGTTTTTTTCCTTTCTTCCTTGTTAACATCTATTTTTCCATCTTTACATGGGATGCTACTTTAATACAACAATAACAGCTTTTTGTTAGAGTTTTATATGGGTTGTGAGATGTCAGAGAAGATTTTGGTTGTTTGGTGTTCATGCCAGTGGTTGCTACTGTTCTCCTGACTGCAATTTTTTTGTGGAGAGCTTTAGCCTGGGCAATACCATTAAAGAAACACATAAATTTGAAACGCTAGGGTACTCATTCACATGGAAAGGGAATGTACGTGTGGATGACTTTTGCAACTAAAATCAATACTACTCTGCTATCTTTCTTTACTAGACAGAGATATGAGACATCTCACCTAACTGTAAACACCCACATTGTAGATATCTCCTTTGACCAAGTTATGCTACTCCTTTTATAGTCAATGGAAAGAACTGCCCTATTTTACCCATTTCCTTTCAGATGAGAGAGATTATGCCTTGTAAGTGTCTGTTTCTCCCTCTTAACTCTTAAGGGCCATTTAGCCGACAAGCTCAGATAGGGATGTTTACATTATAGATATTTGCATTTTGTCAACTCAGTCCTTTTTTTCAGTGTCAGGTCTGTAAGGATTGAAGAAAATGCACCTTCTGAGAGGCCTCACTCAATATGCACAAATTGCTCCTTCTTGCATGCCAGGCTTGGACCAGAGCTGAGTCACAGCTTCTTAGTGTGAGGCAAAACTGAAAATTTCTGCGTAATGGGAGGACAGTCAGAGCGGGGGCTGCAGCACACGAAGGAACAGGGCAAGGCTGGAGAATTTAGAGGGCTTGGCTTAATGGTGCCACCATTTCACTCCTCACAGCTCTCCCCCACATGCTCTGCCGCCTCCCTTGGCTAGAGCAGGCAGCCTGGTCTCCAGCCCTCTGGCACACGGAGTCCATGCTCTGCCCGTGGCCCTCTGTTGATTGCTGCTTCTGGTGTCTCTGACATGAGCTAGCTTTGAGCTGAGAAGAAAAGAGGAACAACAGCTTCCAGACCCGGTGTTCTCAGGGATAACTCCTCTTTCCTCGTTCATCTGTTCAGCTGCAGTTTTTATTTTCCACTTACTTGAAAGACTGTGATAAGTAGCAATTAGTAGAAGATAGTACAAGCAGGCATCTGCCTCCCTTAGGAATGAAAGGAACGAAATATTGTGAAGGAATTTGCTTCCCTCAGAAACTTAGTTCTATTTAAAGGCCTTCCTGTCATTTCAATAACTAATCTCAGGAGGTGGGATGTGGCTTGAGGGTTATGGGAACAGTTAATTCCTGACTGCCACTTGCTCCTTGTGAAGAGTAAATCCTTCACGGTTCTCAATTTCTCTCTTTCTCTCTCTCAAAGATGCCTGAATCTAATATAATAGTGAATATTAAGGATTTTATATATATATATATATATATATATATATATGTTTAGAGGTTGTGTTAAGCCTCACAAAACCAATGTGGGAAAGGAATTGTTACTATTTTGTATGTCTATGACAAAGAAACCACTATGGGAATGTTAGTGGGAATTGAATTATGGGTCAAATTCATAGAAGAGTCTCAGAGGGGACGGAAAAGCCCAAAATACTTGTTTCAATAGTTAAAGAATTATGTATACCTGTCTAGTCTGTAAATCTTTATATTTTGCAATTATTTTACTTTAAAGATCTTTTTATTCAAAGGATAGAGATTCCACAAACAAGAACGTAAACATATTTGCTTTCCGAACCAGTCTGAACCAATCTTTTTCATGAAATCTAAAAGGCCATTATTCATAAAATTGTACTTAGAAAAATTGGAGACGGATGAGAGAAACACGTTTCCCCCAGGCTCCTTGGAGACTGTTGAAGCTGCTAGTAGCTTACTTTAATGCAGAACTGGAAAAGGGCTCTGCCTACCCAAACAGTGTAGCTGTATTTATCTGAAAGTATTCCTACTGTTTGTCTTTGATACAATTAATTATTTTGCACCTAAGGTGTTCTGTGGCATACCATTACATCACATTAGCCTTGTGCTTGACATCAGACTGATGCAATGTGATACATTAGGAGTCCTACCAGAGCTGTTTTAATTAGGCAAGGTATTTTATTCACTTAGCGAATATTTGCTTTGAGTTGCCTGTACAAGGCCATAAAGTACAAGCACCTCAATGCTCCCAGCTAAATGTCAGATGGGGTATCCTGCACTCTGCTGATTAATTATATAATACTTAGATCATTTAGCTAATCTGTTGAATGCATATCACATAGTTAATGAAAGACTTCAAAGCTGCAGGCAGACTAGAAATGAGTCATCGTGTACAGCACAGTCTTCACTACTCATTGCAGAAATGCAGCATTCATAGTTGTTGAGTTTGAACTGAGAGAGGTGCAAATAGCAAGGTTACCCTACCAAACTCTTCTTGTTCTTTCTTTTCTGCCTGTTTGAGGAGTCACACACAGCAGGGTGAACAGATACTCTGACTGCTTTTCAGTAGGGTAGAGCCTGATCCCTGAGGCACTGATGGGGAAGGGGATTCATCAGTACTGTTCTCTTCTCTAAAGTGCTGCACCCATGAACCAGGCTCTCCTCTTGCATTGCTGCCCTGCCTAAAATTTTAAGATGGTAAAGGAAAATAATAATGCTTGCCCAAGCAGAAAAATTCTGGGAAGTGCCAGAACCGATGCACACCTGGGTTTTTTTGTTTCGGTTTGGTTTTTTTGGTGGTTTTTTTTTTTTGTTTGTTTGTTTTGGGGGGGTTTTTTGTTGGTTTTTTTTTTAATTTTTTTTTCCCACTTGCATGTACAATCACTAGCAAACACGGACTGAAAAGTCAAAACATTAACATCATCACCATCATCACCTATTGTCCCGGGTTGAGTAGCTCATTCCATTCTCAGACTGGGTTTTTTTTCTCAGCCTATTAGCAGCAATTAAAGATATCAGTTTATCAGTTGACTACTAAAATGACCATCAGTTTTTTTCAATAACTCTGACGACTGGAGGTTTATTCAGTTTCTTTGGGATGGTGGAGGAGAAAAAGTTGTTTGAGGCTTATTAATTTTTTTTTTTTTAAGAAAAAAGTCTGGGACCATGGAATGGAAGCTTCGTTGAACTGCAGCTCATTGATGTTTTGTGATCTTGCTCATTAGGTCTGGTCTGGAAGCCTTAAGCTTGTAGCAAGATACTTTGTGAGGGCTTGGGTGAAAAGCAAATTAGAAATGGTAAGGAAGAAAGGCATATGGGTTGAGAAGGCAAAAATGAAATCTATTTAGTTATTATGATTTAGCTGATCAGGCAACTCCTCACTTACAGATGAGGAAATTTCTTGCCTATGGAAAGAAATTATGTGAATGGTGTGACGTGATGTACTGTCACAAAAGAATAAAAAACAGTAGAAACTGTTCTCCGGGATATATCCAGGAGTGACATTCATCCCCACATCTCTCTCACATCACTGTTCTGCACCATTATCAGTGCTCAGTAGCACTGGGGGTCATCCTGCCCCGGTCTCCCTTTGTGGGAGGACTTGTGAATTCTCTCCCTATCTGACTCACTCGAAGGAAGCTGGAATAGCTAACAATCACCTACTCTTGTTTTTTAAAATTGCCTCTGGCTGAAGGAGATTAAGCAGTATGTGAGCTATCCCTCCGTCCTCTAATCCTCCAACGGGGAAGTGGGAACAAACATCTGAGGTGGGATTGTTAGTGTCTTATCCACTCCACACACTTTCTGAGTTAATTTCCGTTGGGATATGGGGGATATATAGCGAAATGCAGCATCCTCCCCGTGTTAAAAAAATTCCTGTATGTGGTCAGAACCTGAGTTTTTTATCTCATCTGAAAGATAACACCTCCAGGAGAGCATTTTAGGAGAGCAATCTAGTACTGAGTCAGAGGGAAGAGAATGAGTCACTGCAGCGCTTAGATTTTTCTTGGAAGTTTCTCACTAAAACATTGCCCCAGTCTGACACTGTTTAGTAGATGACATCAGAGGGACCGGAGTTTATGTTAAATTCAGAATAGATAAAGACTAGGATCCCAGGAAAATGTTTTTAAAGGAGTGGTTAATTTTTTGTGGTGCAGTTAAAAAGTACTTAATTGGGGGTATATTAATCATGCACTTACTGTAAAACCAGAGTAAACAACAACAACCAAAAAAAAAAAATCAGAAGGGAAGACTAACCAGAAAACTTAGCCTGCTAAGTAGGATACAGCACATGTCACTTTGCAGACTGTTCCTTCCTTTAGCAATGGCACACAAACTGAACTCATTATAAATTATTTGTATTTGGCTAGAAAAAGTGCTGGTCTTATTTATTTATTTATTTATTTATTTATTTATTTATTTATTTATTTAAATCTTACTATGCAGCTACCTGATTTTTGCAGTAAAGCTTCTTGCAATCCTGTGAAGGATCCCCTCAACAACAGCAAGATATCAATGGCAGTGCCAGGTTGTCATTGTGGAGTGGTGCTCTGGTGATTATCAGTGAATTGACAATGATTAGTGACTCACAGTTGCTCATTCTTAATCCAGCCCACTCCACCACTGCTTGTACTGCCTTGTGGGAAGCAAATCTAAGCACATGCAGAGGAAGAAGCCTCAGTGTTATTTTGCTGGCAGCCTTCTAGAAACCTCCTTTGCACTGTAACTGCTTGTCTGCTCCCACGGAGTTTGCCATCCGGCTAGATTTTCTTCCAGCCCTACAAGGACTTCAGAGGGTAGACATTGTACATTAATGCCAAATGGTAAAAAAGATAAAAATTATTTAAGCCAGTGAAGCATGAGATATACATGTGTGTGTTGTGAAGATACCACCTTGTGAATGAAAAATGTGCTGGCAAGAATCACAGTCTCCTGAGGAATCTCCCTGTGCTGGAGAGATCAGCTCCTGTGGACTACATGGTACCTACTGTGGTACCTACATCAGCAGCCTTAAGAAGGGACTCAAATCCAGAAAGGTTTATATAAGCTTAATTTCTCCTGCTTCAGGCTTGAAGCCATATGACATGCAGACAACTGCAGATAAACAGAAGTTCTGTTTGCTGTGCCTTGCCCTCAGTACACTACTCCAAGTAAAACGCAGATGAGGTTGAAGAGTGGTATGGTCGCTGCCTGGCCCATGTGCCTTGACTCATCCCAGTCAGATATAACAGAACAGTCTGTAGGCAAAACATCCCCTCACCATTTATCACAATCATAGGACATCAAGAAAGGAGAGCAGAAGGGCAGATCAGAAACTGAGGGAGTTCAACTTCAAAAGGGTTTCTAACAACCTGAGCTGGCAAAGCTGGAAATGAACCTGCCAGTGGAAGTATCTGATATTCACTATGTCTGTCTCAAGTCTCTTAAAATGCTATAAAATCTGTCCCTTTCCTACTATCATCTTCTCCTCTGTTGTGCCAACATATTTCCCCCATGAAGCTGTCCAATAAAACTTGAGCTTCCTCTATGATTAAGCACTCTAGGTGCAAAGAAATAGAGGCCCAATGTATTTTCAACAGGCGACTCTTCAAAAGATGGAGAGAACCAATAGCTATATTGGCCTATACCAATGCCTGTCTTTTTAGTCTAGCCTTCATGTTTAAAACAATGTTTCTCAGAAACCATACTGAAGGCAAAAACATGCTTGACAGCTATATGTTCAACAGCATTGTTTCTGGAAAGGAAAAACATTTCTGATATTTGAAGAAATTTATAAAACAAGGCAAAGTGTTTTGCAATCACTTTGAGAAAAAAGGAGTAGGTCTACAGGGTCTCTAGTCTTTGACTTTGCTCTTCATGCCAAATATATTTTGTCACATTTGCTCTCATTGCTTTGAGCTCTTTGCTGGCAAATTGAGCAAGTTCTGCTTACTGCAGCTATGCATCTTGAACAAACATGAAGTTGTTTATATGTACTGTTTTGACGGATGGAGTGAAAGCTGGCATTTCAAGGCACATTTCAAGAGTTTGCATCCAGGGTACTTGGCACACTGGTACATCCTGAAAAAAAAATTGGTTCTGCCTCAATGGTATGGAAAACCTCAGCTATATTAAATGGGCAGCCACAGTTAAGGTGGCATTCACACAGCTGCCTGCCAGACACTCAGCGCCAGTGTCCAGGCACAGTATCATAGAATGGTTTGTGTTGAAAGGGACCTTAAGGATCACTTAGTTCCAACCCCTCTGCCATGGGCAGGAATGCTGTCCACAAGCTCAGGCTGATCAAAGCCCCATTCAGCTTGGCTTGAACTCTTCCAGGGATGGGGCATTCAGAGTGTCTCTGGGCAAGCTGTTCCAGTGCCTCACCAGCCTCACAGCAGAGAATTTCTTCCTAGTATCTGACCTAAACCTGCCTTCTTTCAGTGCAAAGCCATTTCCCTTTTTCTTGTTACTACGTGCTCTTGTCAAATGTCCTTCTCCAGCCTTCTTGTTGGTCTCCTTCAGGTGCTGTAATGCTGCTGTGAAGTTATCTTGGAGCTTTTTCCTGTCCAGACTGAACAACCCCAACTCTCCCAATCTCTCTTCATAGGAGAGGTGCTCCAGCCCTCTGATTATCTTCATGGTGCTCGTCTGGACTTGCTCCAGCAGGCTGATGCCTTTCTTATGTTGGAGGTCCCAGAGCTGGATGCAGTACTCCAAGAAGGGACTCATGGGAGCAAAGTAGAAGGGGAAAAACACTTCCCTCAACCTGCTGGCCACACTTCTTTTGCTACAGGTGAGGACATGGTTGGCTCTCTGGGCTGCCAGTGCACATTGACTGGTCACGCCGAGCTTCTCATCGATGCACCAACATCCACAAGCCCTTCTCTTCAGGGCTGCTCTCAATCCATTCTCTGCCCAGCCTGTATTTGTGCTTGGGTTTGCCCCAACCCACATGCAAGAGTTCACACTTGACCTTGTTGAATTTCATAAATATGCATGTACTAAACAGCATGTCTGCTTCTGCTTAGTGATGCCAGCAGCTGCTCAGCAGCCACAGACTAGACTGATCAGCAGTGACACAGAGTGTTGGAGTGGGATGGAGACCTTGGCTTTGGGCTGCACATATGGAGCAGTGCAGATCACGCTGCTAGGCGGGAGTCATTCACAAAAGCTGTGTGGTGTGTGAAGGGGGGTCTGCCAGAGGCTGTCATGGCTTACCGCCGCTCCTTCTCTGTGGCCTCCATCAGCAGTTGCAGTGGCTGAGGAACCTCAGGCTCCTGCTTTAGACATCACTTTGAGGTCACTGCTTCCTAACTCCAGGCAGCACCAACAAGTGTCCCAAGGACAAGTGTTGTGTCTGTGCTCCTCAGGCTTGTTGGAGCAGGCTCTTCCCCTGCTGCAGCTCAAACCAAGGGACAAAACGCCCATGGAAACTAATGGGAACATGGGCAAGCCCACTTCCCATATGGTGCCTGTCAACCACGTGCTTAAGGAACATCTGATATATTTTTAAGCGGATCATGTGTTTGGTATAATGATTGAGATTTGTAAGTCCTGAGACTGTAGACCTTAAGTAATTCCCAAGTTTTGTATAAATATCCAGCTTTGTTCTTTTGTGAGAGAATCACATGCCAGCATGAGAACTCATATGATTTTGGGTGCAACTTAGAGAAACCATCTGCTTTAAGGTACACTTGCAGCGCTCCACAGCAAACTCTGTGACTCCTGTTAGGGCAGTATTTCTTGACATCAACCTGAAGTGGAAGTAGCTTTCACTTTCTGATGAATAACTGAGAAATCTTAAGGCTGAATCTTATAATTTTTTTACATTTCTGAAGGTTTTATATAGCTCTAGAGTATCTGCTACCACAGCAGCTTAGTAATTTTGAAGATGTAATGCTATCGATCACATTTGTTGTAAAATGAATGATACTATTTATAATGTTTATTTGTAATGTTTGAAACATAAACAGAAAAACTTTTATACAAAATTTTAGCAGAGAATGTAACCTTTACAGTTAAAATATTTCTTGTAATAAAGCTCCTATAACATAAAATCATTGGAATGATATTAAATCCTGGTATCTCATCTCCAGTGACTAATATTTTATTAGGTGTATCATTTCAATTTAAATAGGTCCCTGAACTTCAGGTAGATAACCAAAATGTTAATATGACACTATAGTGGACAGGATTTATCTGTTATGAAACACACTTACTGTTTTATGTCACCTTGACTTTGAGAAAATGTATCACATTATAACTGAAATTGTTCAGAGTACAGTGGAGCATAAAAGAAAAATGATTCTGAATGAGGCACAGGCACACGTTGACTTTCATGCTTCCTAAGGTTAGAGGCTCAAGGAAAGTGTGTAGCATCATCTTTCTTGGTTTGCTCTTACCCTCTGGAATAGTCTGGAAGTCCCCCAGCTCTCATGGATTGCACGTGAGTGGACTAGATGTAAATAGTATATGGTTTAAGAAAGATGCAAAAAACAAAGGTACCTTCCTCAAACTCATTTATATTATAGTGACCATCTTGAGTTTTTTCTTATCTTAACAGTAACATTCAGGAAAATTTTTCCCATTTTACTGTTTCATAATTTTTATACTTAATTTATCAATCCTATTTTGCATGTAGGTTTGTAAGTAATAACGGGCTGGTAGAGGAAAGGAACACAACCACACAGCAGCTATGATATTTATAGGAAGCCAGAGTGAATTTCATATAATTTATTCTATTCAGGATAAAAATCAATATCTAACTGAAACAGCTAAGAACCTATCTTGAGTGGACAAAAATCTTCATTTACTTCCACTGCACCCACAGTGATTTCCCACTCTGCTGCCTGAAGCTCATTCTTCACAGTTAATAATAAACATCATTGACTAAATGATGACTGCAGTTCCTCTGCTGGAATCACAAGCAATCACTTATGTTCCAGTCAGTGCTGTTCTTCTTTCAGAGTGTGCTTTTCATTGCCATACCCTATGCTTGATCACTGGCTTCAGTCATCATCAAACTCACTTAAAGTAAACATGTAACCTTTTCCAAGTAGTTGTGGAACACCTAATAAACCTGAGTGTTATCCTTGCTCTTCAGTTAGTCACCACCTATTTACCATAAGAAGAAAAAGGACTTTGACCTCTAGCATAGAATTTCAGGGATGATCTCATCCAGAACATCTGAAAAATGTGTCACCTTCAGCCACTAACCAATTTAACCTTTACTTTGTTTCATATTTAACAGGGAAAACAATTCCCTCTATCTGTATCCTAAGAGTACAGGAGAGATACTGATATAATTTACACTGTATTCTGGTAGACAAGGTTTCATTTTCATTTTTGGCATTTGAAGATGCTGAGTCTAATGACACTGTATAAAAATGGTGATCTCTTCTAATTTGGTAATGCAAAAGGTGAATGCTGATGAACTTCTGAAAGTAGTTCATTTATCTACCAATAGTAGAAAATGTTGGCTCAATTTCTTGATAAATAGGTGGATGAGTTAAGTCCTTGTCTTGGTTTTTCAAAGACAGGTATTTGCTAAAGAAGGCAGAAGCCTCCTTTAGAATTGGAGAATGTAACCCCTTTCCCTCCGAATTGGCAAAAGTTTGGAATCAAGGAGCTTTCAGGCAATGGTATAAGAAAAGAGGAATAACAGTCCTTTACTAATATATTTTATATATATATATATATATATATATATATAAGGACAGACAAAACAACAACAATGGTAACCACAACAAATAAGAACACACAAACCCACGGACAGTCTCTTCCGCTTTGTTGGCAATTCCCCTTTGATGAAGTCACAGTCACAGCTGGCAGGGGCACTGGTGCTCCCGGTGCGCAGGGAGGGTGCGATGACTCCCCTGAGAGGGGAAGAAAGGGGCTCGGGAACCCCGAGTTTCCTTCCCTCGAGACACTGGAGCAGGCGATGGAGAGTTGGTAGAAAACGCGCAGCTTTGATGGAGTCCCAGTCACAGCCAGTCGGGGAGCAAGGATAGAAGCACCCAGTTGGAGACAGAAGCCTGCAGTGGTGGCAGATCCTCCCTAGAGCTCCAGCAGCCTCCGTCTCTCTCCTCTGGATGTCCAGCAGCGAAGAAGAGTACCCTCCAGCTCTGCTTGGCTCTCTTTTAACTTGTCCCCAGTCCCAGTATCCCTGCCCCGCTCCGAGGGGAAACAATCCCAGCTATCAGAGAGTCCAGATAAGGGCTAGCCAGCCGCACCCATCTCAGAGTCACCTCTTTGTCCCATCTTAATCACCCCCATTATGGCTTTCCAGTAACTAATCACTGGCCCATTATACCCCCCAGCAACTTGAATGGGGAAAAATTCCAAGACAGAGAGACAAACAAAAAAAAAAGGTATCCCAAACCCTGACAGTCCTGGAGCATTAACCCAAATAGTTGTTAGAATCTGAGAAAGTCTAAATGTTATTTGAAAGACTTGTGCATTTTTTTTTTCAAAATGGATTGGAGCAAACTCTTCATGTGTTGTATGTTAGTTCTCCAATAGTATAAAATGTCTGTAAATCCTGACATACCACGTGAAGCATTTCTCGGACCTGTGGTTGCAAGGCATCCATTTTAAAAGTTAATGTTAATCAAGGCTTGGTTATGAGTGAGTGAAAAACGTGCCTGAATAACAGCTCACTATATCTCCTTAATCTAGACAACCTGTGTTCTGCGTCCATGCAGGTACACCAAGAAGGTATTTTCTCCCTTGATTATTTTCTACTCTCTTGTAATCTAAGAAATAGTTTACCATAGAGACAATAAACTTTCCATGATAAATGCAATAGGAAACTGTTTAAGTTCCAGATTTATTTCTCTCCTTGGTGGTGCCAGGCACACACCAGCCATGTAACATGATGTAGTGTCATGCCATGCCATGCCATGAATGGGAGTCATCAAGGAAGCCTTGGGCTGGTCACGCAAGGCCTTGAGCAGAGCCCTGGGAGGCTGTGTCTAGCTGCCTGCATGAAGCCTATGCACCAGAAATATTGCATGTTATGTTTCTGTCTCGAGTAATTAATTAATGAAGGCAGAAATAATTAATGGTTAACGTAACAGAAGTACAGCATAGGTACTGAGGTTAACAAGTTAATCTTATTTCTCACCATCCATTATCTGTACATCACTGTTATTAATTGGATAAACTGCCAAATCAAGAATTGGGTAAGTATAATCCAAAGCCTATGAGTCCTGCAATATTTCAATTATGTTTTTGGCAATGCGAAAAATGGGTGGTAAGTCATCAACTTGACTGCAGAAACAATAGTGTTATAGGTAGCATCAGAAGATCCATTCTCCAGGAATAATTTTATCTTTAGGACTCCCTATTATTAAGTGGGAACACTGTCTAAAGAACAGCAAAATAATGATGTTGTTCTAATTCAGTTTGGATGCTGATGTTATTCTTGTCAAAATGAATGTGAAAAAATCCATTTTGTAGGCAGACTTCAGCATGGCTTCAGTTTCTACTCAAGTGTTGGTAGAAGGTGCTTAGGATACCTCAGGAAAAAATTAGCAACTCTGTGATCCAGGTTTAGAACCTGGAGGAAAAGGAATCATTCTCATTTCCACTTTTAAAAAAATTAAAGAAAGCAAAATCTTTCCTGTTATTAAAAAAATTTCCCAAGAGCATCTGGACTTTCCAAATGTTTAGCATGTGGATGACTCATCAGCTTCATGCTAAGATATTATGCTGTTATTTCAAAACCAAAATACCAGCTTTGACATTTTTACATGCTGTACAGAAATCCATAGTCTTTCTCCTTATTATATATTATTTCAGCTTTTAAAAATCTAGAAAGAACTTTGGATTAAGCATGATACTGATTTTGAATCTCTTATAAAATGATTTTTCTCTGACAAACAATTTGGCAGAGGAATTGTATTTTTAAAAGCCTTTATTTTTCTTGCTTGGCTAGACTCTCATTTTAGCTGAATTATATTTGTTGCAGAAATTGAAATAAAAAAAGTTTTCCATTGAGCTCATGGCTTAGAATGAACCAAAGGCTCTCCTGAGCTGGACCAATTAAGATGATCTTTCCAGAACTTCTCTGCTCATTGGGCCTTGGTAGACGGCAATTCAAAATACAGCTCCTCCACCACTGGCCAACAAAGCTTAACTGCTCAGAAACATAATTTTTAGAGAGGGTGGAGGGAAGGAAAGATTTAAAATACCTTTTTATGTATGTATATTTATATGTATGTTGTGCAATTTCTGAGACCTTTCACTAACATGAGTGGTTTATAGAAGAGCTGGGCCTTTTCTTTCTGGTGTCTGTACTACAAGCAAAATAAAATGCTCTCCTTAAAGAATTTAC
This sequence comes from Pomatostomus ruficeps, assembly GCA_013400735.1. Classification (NCBI taxonomy): domain Eukaryota; kingdom Metazoa; phylum Chordata; class Aves; order Passeriformes; family Timaliidae; genus Pomatostomus; species Pomatostomus ruficeps. The sequence continues at coordinate 20,100 of VYZT01002618.1, forward strand.
ATCTGCAAGGCTTCATTTTGGCTTCTGTGACTGTATTTAATTTTCATGCATAAGGAATTATATGTGCTCAAGGAATATATACTAAACCTCTCAGTTTGGTCATGCAAATTATTACTTGGAGTGAAATAAACTGGGAGTCTTCTTGAATGGCTAGTGCTAAGAAGAAGAAAGTAACCTAAGCCAAGGAAGGGAAAGTGCATTGCTGAAGCACAGCTATTGCTTGTGATTTTTGTTACAATGAAGCCTGGAGTTTTACATAAAACAAATGAAAAACTTAGTCCTCAGAGGTTTCCAGATCTTCAGATAAGAGTGATCATTTGGCTAGTGTAACAGAAAGAGCAAGGCTGAACTACCTGCTGCAACAGCATCTGGGGACATTTAGGTTAACTCAGACTGACAAGAAGATGATCTCAGAATGAAGAAGATGGGTATATAAGGCTTCTCTATCTCCCCAATTTAGTGCTCAGGTTGCACTATAAAATGTGTGCATTTTTACAAAATCCAGAGAGAATGATTTACAGTGTATGGAGACCTGCAACACAAATACAGGAATTCAGGTCCCTGTGCACATAAAATAAGAATCTCTGGAATTGCTGTGCACTATTTTTCATGATAAATTTGAGTTTTTCTTTAGCCACATAGGCTTGTTAATTTTACATTTCCCTGGGTTCTCTCCAAATAGAAGGAAGACAACTTTTTACTGCAGCTGTATTTGTATCTAGTACAGATATCAAAAGATTTCTGTTTCTTTTGTTAAGAGGATGATTATAGCAGCAAGATCTAAGAGTACAAAGCCTATCTAGTAACTGTTAAGTTATATTTTTTGTTCTATTCCCAGAAGACCTGGTTCTCAACATAAACACTCAAACATAGGTGTCTACAAGTCTGAATAAAACAGGCATAGGCAGGAGAAGAGACCAAGATCCCCTCAAAAGCCTCCACCATTCACTGGCAGTGTCCTATCAAAGTAAACTAGAACTATTTAGCTACACTTTAATGTGATGGATGGCCTGGACATGAAGATGTAATAATTGTAACTTTATAATCTCCCTGTATGTGGTCATTGCTAGTTTTCTGTGGTTCTGTAAACGTTGTGGTTTAAGCCTGGCTGGCAACTCATCCCCAAACAGCCACTCAGTCATTGTCCTCCCCAGTGGGATGGGGGAGAGAACTGGAAGGGCAAAAGTGAGAAGAACAGTGGGTAGAGATAAAGATGATTTAATGGGACAGAACAGAAAGAAGATAATATTGATAAAATTAATAATGATAGTAATAAACAAAACTAGTGATACACAATGCAATTGCTCACTACCTACTGACTGGCCAGTTCCCAAGCAGCAGCAGCCCTCAGACAGTTTATATGGTGAGCATGATGCCCTATGGTGTGGAACACCCCTTTGGCCAGTTTGGGTCACCTGTCCTGGCCATGTCCCCTCCCAGATTCTTGTGCCCCTCCAGCCTTCTCACTGGCAGGGCATGAGAAGCTGAGAAGTCCTTGACTCAGTCTAAACACTGTCTGGCAACAACTAAAAACACCAGTCTGTTATCAGCATTATTCTCATACTAAATCCAAATCACTACACTATACCAGCTTTAACTCTCTTCCAAACAAAACCATGACAGTAAATAACATGACTGAATAAGAGAGAGACAACTGTTCCCTTCCTGGGGAACAGACTGCCTTTCTTGAGCCCTGAAAATCCCTTTGCCTTCCCTGCTTCTATGCCTGCTATCCATTGCATGCCATTAGGTATACAGTTCCCTCTCAGTAGCTAATGAGACTTAAATAAACATACTGAGAGACGAACATGGCCTCTAGAGTTTAATAAATGATGCTGATTCTGGTTTCGATTACACTGGTGTAAATCTGGAACATCACCACTGCTTACAGTTGAATTACTCTAGATTTATATCACAGTTGAATTTAGTCCATAGATTTAATTTTTTTAACCCACTGGAATTTTATCATTGTGATTTAAGCCTTTTAAAACCCCAAATATAAAGGCAATTTAATAGATCAGGTTGTGTACTTATTTTTTTCTATCTCCCTTTGCATACTGGAGCTCTAGTTTTATTTTTATGTTTTTAAGCTTTACTCTTCCCATAATCAAGGAACTGATAACAATGAACGGATAACTGATAGCATTGCATATTATAATTAGAAGATTGACGGTTTTATTCTTAGGCCTTTAACTCTGCCCTTGAATTTTTGTGCTTTTGGCTACAAGTAATGTGCAACCAAAGTTTTAAAGCACAATTTGACATCAAGTTCAGGACTAAAATGAAGTGATTTGATGGATGAAAGAAGCACTATGCATCTTAAACTAGTCAGAAAAACAAAGTACTGTTTTGTTCTAAAAAGCAAGTAGTGCTGTATATACTATGATCACATCACCAGTGTTATAATGAATAGTGTGTTCAGAATCTGCCAAAAAGCAAAGGTGAGTCAATGGAAAAAAGTTAAGACAGGACATGCAACCAGTGTGTTCACAGACAACACAGACCTTTGAGTGCAGCAGATTTTCACCACAGTCTTCCCTTTAGGTCAAAATACTGGTAAGTGACAACATTCTCTACAGAAATTGAGTAGCCTTCTTTTAAGTTCTTCTTAGCTCAGACAGAGTATGATTATATATTATATACCCATAATTATATAAAATATAAACAGGAAAATTTCTATGCATTCTGATTCTAAGATGGAGATGGCAAACCTTCATGAAATGTCATGATTTTAATCTTGTTTGAAGCTGATTCCACTCAGCAATGTCAGAATTTAGTGAAAAAGAGGAATACAAATTGATGTAGTAAAGGTATCAGGGAGCAGGAATCTTGGATTGTAAGATTCTTGAGAACACAAAATATGAAGGCAATCTAAGCTGACTGGGTTAGATGCCATTGCCACTCTTGATGAAGCCATGATCTTCAGTAATGCTGAGGATAGGAATCCACAGATCTCATAACAGTCACCCATATCTTTCTTATAATAAGAAAATGTGTGTAGGAAGGGGGAGGGGGAAGAAGATATAAAAACCTGTGCAACAGAAGCCATTTAAAAGGCAAGATTTGCCAACTATCGTTACCATAGTTACCTTGCATTATAATTATAGGAGAAAGATCTGTGGTGGACTTATTTAACTATGTGTGGGATGTATTGGTGATTGGATGATGACCCTGGTTCTCTGAAATAAAGACGAGACATAGCCTCTCTCAGTGCATCAGGCTCATGGAAATGAAATATCAAACTCATTAAAAATGTCAACCTATCAGTGCAATAAGTAAGAATTATGTTTATTTCAAGATATCTGGTCACATTTCCTGGAGATGTAGAACTGAAAGTTTCTTAAAACAGGGAGAAGAAGGTTAGCTGAGTGCTTTAGTGTTAATTTTCAAACCCACTAAGTCAGGACCTGTGCTTCTAGAGAGCTGATATGCCCTTCTATTGAAGAATTAAAGTACACTGACAAGTCTAGATAAACTCTGAGAATTGGAGTCTGCTTGTTAAAGCTATATATGTAAGACACTGGCTCTTTGTTCTTCCTGTTTGTAAGCTGATCATTCCTGAGACACGCATGTTCTCTTCCTATATCTCACCACTTTGTGGTGGGTTTGTTGTTGTTGTTGTTCATTTTGGGAAAAAAAAGAATTGAGTGTTTTTCAGAATAGACTTAACAGTGTAGGAGAGCATACATTCTCCAGTTGTTTTTTCTTGCAAATCATACTGGCCCAGACCTCATGTAGGGCTTAGAAGATGCAGATATTCTGGCATTGCCATACCATATTGTGTTTAAACTCTTCTTTGGATTCTTGTGTCTGCTACAGCCTATGGAATAGCTGCAGATCATTTGCCTTGACATTTTCTACCATTTATCCTGGGGACAGTGAAATACAGGACTGCACAAGGCAAAGGTACGTGTTAACTGATGTGCCTAGGAACTGCTACTCATAGAAACCCAAAGAAGTAAATGTTCTGAACTTAAAAATTTACAAGATCAAGTCTTTAATCCTTCATAATTGGCTACCTCCTGAAGCTGGTCTTTTCTTGCCCTTTTCCTCATACATACCAACCCAACAGCTGAACAAAACATGAACACAGTACTTAGTTGAGAGAGGGATTGTTTTGTAGCCTGGTGGATTTTGAGTCAGAGCTGCATTGGCCTTTTCAGATGCTTAGACATATTTGTTGTGGTCAAACAACTGATCTTTCTGTAAGCTGACTAATTTAGGACCTGCTAACATCATCATCACGATGGCTCAAGGTAGCTGCCCTTGTATTTGTCTGCTTCTGGGGCATATTTTGCAGCCTCCTTTGAGATGGTGGCTGCCTTTTCTATCGCTGATATCAGGACCTGAAATAAATTTTAAAATTACGCTAGGTGTGTCTGCAAGGGCTTGAATGCATCCCTGCAACTCTGAAAATGAAACACTCTGTGCCATGTTATGATTCATGCTTAGCTTTCTATTAGTTTGGCATTTTCTATGGCGTCACTACTACTTATCTTTTAGATCTCTTTGTTTCCCACAATCTCTTCCTGAGAAAAATCAACCTGCCTGGTTTCCTGTTTTTCAAGCACGGCTACTGCTATTTCTATCACCCAAATCATGGCATACCAGTGAAGAAAAGAAACACTCTGGAGCTGCTCATTATAAAGAGAAAAATTAGCTTACATAAGGTTTCCATGGGGCTATCTAGGGCATTGAACCCTTACCACTTCCTGCTTGATTGGTTTTTAGACCCTCATCATGTCTCCAGGGGAGGAGTTATCACAGCATCAACAGTTCTGCCACCTCCCTGCTCTGAGTTTCTCTTTTATTCTGTTACAATTCTAGGCTGGTTTCCAAATTTCACTTAGTTCTACATTAAAGATGCCCGGAAATATGAAAAAATCCCATTCTTGAACATTTTACTCTTTAATTCACTAAATTTTTGCATGTCAGGAAAAGTCTGAAATACACTTAATCCATTTTGCATCTGTTATTTGTTTTCTGCTCTGCCGCTGACACAGCGATATCAATCTTTTAAATAGTTCTACTTTTAGGACATATTTTTAAATTAGTGTAAATTGGAGTAGTTCTCAATAGTGCTGGGCTGAGGCCAGACAACATATATTGATAATCTGACCTGTAATTTGCATGTTCTGTATGTACTGAACATTCACTCATCCTACACCTAAAATGAAATGTAGAAGTGGGAAGGAAATAGTCTGGCATTTTTCTTACTGTGCAAAACAATTCTTATTCTACTCATACTGACATGTAAAAGAAACCAGTAAATTTCTTTCAGGTCAACATTTTAATCTTTTTTTCTTTGTGATGAAGGGATTAATCTTAAAGGTGTAATACTTCATGGCAGTGAAAAAATATATTGATGGAAATTATTTTTATGGGTCTCACAATGCCTTATTAGTCTCCATAACATTATAAAGCAATTCAGAGAAGGAGTCCATGGCACCCTCACTGTAGTTCTCTGATACTATCCTTTCTTTACCGACTGACATATATTGCCTGGAGATACTAACTAAGGACTGGAAAGACCCAAATATTCCATACTTGCTGCATGACCATGGAGTCTGCAGAATCTCTGAAGTCACTTGATACTATTTCTGCAATCTTCTGCAAAGCCTAACAGCCTGAATATGTGCAAAAATATCTGTTAGTTAATCTTCAGTGGGGGAAGCTGCAGCTTTTGACTGATGCTCCACATTTCATGAATGACTAAATTTAAGTCTGTTAAGCCTTTTCTCCAGGTGATCAGCCATGATAGAGGGTGGGGGAACATTTCTTCTTTCATTTTGAGTACCTCCATTTTACTCAACAGAAGTGGTAAGTTTCACATATTCTTCTGTGCTAAGTGTGAGGCTGTTAAGATGTAACTGCAGACTGTCTTCATTTTGAAGTGGGTTTTCCTTTTTTATCCATAGCAGTAGTGCAGTAATGAACATGAATAATTTATTATTGCATTAAAGGCAGTTGGTAAATTGTTGAACAAGCAAATAGTTTGCTTATGCAAGTGAGATAATGAGGCCTTAAACTAATTTTGCACATATTAATATTGCCTAATATTAACATACTAACATGGACTAGATGCTGTGGTTGCAGCCTACTGGACA
>VYZT01002619.1:0-52559 GCA_013400735.1 Pomatostomus ruficeps
CACTGCAAAGTCAAGGCAACAAGAAGACATGAAGCAACATTCAGTTCTATGTGTGTTACAGCATTACTAGGGCTTGTGGTCTCCACAACTTTTGGAATTCACTGTATCAACACTAGCGCACTATTGCTCTCAGAAATCTGAATGTTTTTTCTGGTTTAAGGAATGTGGACCTCATCCTAGACTGGTCATCTTTTCAACAAGATACATATAACGGCTCATGGTGCCAAGGACTCACTGATCCCTGCAAGTATGCAATACCAGAGTTCTAGGTGTGAGTAAAATGTTACCTTGGTATAGAGCAATATACTTCCCAAACAGCAAGTGAAGGGTTTTTCCATTGTCCCAGGCTTTCTATCCGTTCTACAAAAACAAAACGTCACAGTGTTGCTCTGAGAATTATTAAGACAGCAAAAGCTGAAAGATTACATTTATCGCAGTAGACGGTGGATTATGAAGAACAATTCATCAAACGTCAGAACAAACAGCCCACAATTTATAGGTGGCTTTGTTGAGTCAGTGAAATCTGATTGGACTTCTCCTCAACTAATGAATGCCAAGCTTAATTGATGATTCCTACATGCATCTGTCAAGAACATGTATTTATTAATTCAGTATTTTTAATAATATTAAATATATACAGAGTAGTGGCTTTCTTTTCAATGGATTTGCTGGTGTTCATATTACATTTACACATATGTGTACATATACAGGGAGGTATACACTGCATCCAAATGAATGTAGGTAAAGGCATGTATGTATTCTCATGCACTGAAACAATTACCTATGGCATATTACACAAAATCCCTGCCTCTTTCAGTGCACAGGATGGTAAAGTAACACAGTTCTTTTCAGCGGCAGATATGCAATAAGGTGCCTGCCTAGAATTTGGAAAAGCTGAGCTCTAACATTGTTTCTCCTTGATATCCCATGTGATGCTGGGCCATACCATGTCACAGTGCTCACGCTTGGATGAGCAGAATTAGGGCTGTCAACACAGTAGAAATCTGCCCTTGTCTAATTAATAAAGACCAAATTTTTAGCTTTGTTTTTAAAAACCTATCTGTATAATACATACACAACAGCCACAAACACGTCACTTCATGGTCCAATGATACACATTTGCTCCAGGCATGCCAATCACTGCTAACTTCGTTAATCATTGCACTACAATAGCACAAAACCAGGGCTGTCCATCAACCACCAGCCTTTCTTCTTGGAAAGGGCTGTGACTCAGATGGGGTGTGAAGTTCATTTTTTCCTGTTATTTCTACCTGGTGCCACTTTGGTCCTCTGCAGCCCACTACCTGCTAAAACCCAGAGAATCTTCTCTAGGATCCCATCAGCAGCATTTCTCAGTCACAAAGCCACTAGTGTTACAGACAATGAATTCTGCTAATTGATTCCCATCAGCCAGAGACCAACATTTGCTCACTCTTTCATTGTCTGATACCTAGGATCTTGGCTACTTCCTGTTCTGCTCACCTATGATCCTCTTTCTGGAGTCTTTTGACTAGACAAGCAGTGGAAAAACCTACATGAAGCCATTCTTGTATTCATCACATCCATCCATTGAACCATGCAGCGATAATATCAGTCTACTTTACTTGCTATAGTACCTTAATTATTACAGAGCCATACCTTGAGGAAAAGCACCTTTTATTCCATACCTGATGACTTCTGCATAATAGTCTGTGCTCAGACACACTCATGGTAGCTCCATTTATTTTCCTAAGTCAGATCCTTAAGACAAGGCAGAACTGTCTGAGACTATCACTCATCCCGGATCGAAATCTGGATCTCAGTGGTGACAGCTACAAAAAGCAGTAAGAGCAATGAGCAGACAGAGCTGATGTATGTCTCCTGAGACCCTGTGTGTGAAGTGGACCTCATCTCCCATCTCTCTAAAAGGTGAGCCACTTACACATGGCTCCCACAAACAAACAATATTCAGTCTAACAAAAGCAAGGATTGTTACGGCCAGACTATAACATAACTGGCTCAGGAACATCCTCCTGACTGGCACAAGGAGACAAATGTTTTTCACTGATTAAGCTACTGGATGTCCTACTACCTTCCAGAGACACATGATGCTAAGATTAGCAGATTAGCTCAGCACCCAGAGACACTTTCAACAGCTGGGCGTTCTACAGGTTTTCCACCAGCATTTCACCACAGCCTCTTCCATGCTTAGCTTCATTCAGCTGTTCTTTGTCCAGATGCTGGTTTCACAAAGCACTCTGAAAGCAGAGAAACTGCACAATATACTTCTGATGTAACGCAGATACCAGGCTAAATTGTGAGAAAGCAGAGTCCAGACATCATCTGCAGGGCTAGCACAACATCTTTGGTAGCACAAGCATATAGATGAAACCAGAGAAAGCAAACAATAAAGCTGGGATGTCTCCGAACAAGTTTCTAACCCATTCATGTGTGTGTGTGAACATGATTCCTGGTCAAGTATTCCATACAGGTAGTTTTCCCCCATGTCTATAATCTCATACTCAGAATTAAATTCCAAGAAATTCTATTTCTCAAAAATGTCCATTACCAAGGGAGAAGTTTTGCTGTTGGAAGCTACATCGCAATTTTAAACTCCAAGTCCAGTTCACTTCCCTGTGAAGAAGATGGACGGTGGAAGAACCTTGCATGACTGAATCAACTATTTCCTCAGAATCCCCAAGCAACAACAAAGTCCCTCTAACACTGATGTGGACGTTGAGAAAATGCTCGTTTTCTGTTTCCAGATGCAATTAATCAGCACAATGACCTGTGGCCTGTTCAGCATCCCACTTCTTTCCATCTCAAAATATAACATCTTGTGCAGCCTAGTCACCTTCCTGATATCCTAAACCACTTCCACAACCCAGCCTGTCTGTGACTGGCCTCCTACAGCAGCCAGTGCTTCCTGATCCTAATGGTCAAGCAAGAGTCCACCAACAACTATGCTTGCATGGAAAGGGAAGATGAAAAACAATGGTCTCTCTATGTGCACAGTAAACAATGTCACTGTGCACTCTATTTTGCATGACATAAGTATCTCATAGCCTATGCAAAATGCACAGACCAAAGTAAAGTAAAGCCAAGGTATATATACACATATATAATCCTGTTTGCTTTCCATTCCATCAGGCTGAAAAAGAAAATAGTGACAGGTGAGCTACTTATTCACTCCAACAGTGCAGGCTATAGGGCAGATCCTTCCCTGCTCTTTCCTTGCATACAAATGCTCTGTTTAATTTGCTCTTTTATCTTTTTCCCAGTTGATGAATGCTCATTAAATCCACTCTTTTCTCTCTGATGTTTTGGGGAAATACTACTTCCTCTGCATCTCTCCTGTCTGTGAGGATGGAGCCACACTTGTCAGTTGTTCAGATAGACTGGAATCACAGTCCTTCAAGAGCACACGCCTCCACTCCCAGCCAACTTTTGTATTTTAATTGAAAGCATTCTTTCCCTTTCCTCCCCCTGCTAATAAAGGAGGGTCTCATTTGTTATACTGCTGCACAGTGGAAGCACAGCAGAAGACAACTATGTGCTGCATCCCATCTGCCCAAAGGGATTCTTATTCCATGGTTGAGGTAGAGCAGTTGTGGCCTCTTTCTGTTAAGATATTCAAGGCTTTCTGTGCTCTCTGCAGTTCTTCAGCTCCCAAGCAATAGAGCTGAAAGTGCTAACACAGCAGGAACAACCCAGTAGCTCCTAAGGAAGGGAAGAGACTCCTTAGTCTTCTGCTCTTTTAATGGCTCTGTTAGTATATCTGAGCAGCTTGCTTATCCCTTTCCCAGCTTTCTGGAGATGTCACACAAAGCTCTGCTCACAACTTCTACCCCTACCACTGCATCTGGATAATAGCTCATATAAAATTGCCTCTTCCTTTCTGCTGACTTGTAGTTCTGGCTCTGTACTCTACATCAGTCTGCTTCTAGCCAAACTACAATTTCAGTCTGTTTCTCAGTCATCTTCTTTCATATAGTCATATCTCTGTTCACATTCAGAAAAGCTAAAGCACAGCTCCTAATCCCACTCAAACCATCCCTACTGTCTCCTTTCTCATCATAACAATGTCACCAACTTTCTCTCAAGCAGGCCTGCAGCCTTGACCCTGTTATGAACATTGACCTCACTCCAGATCTCATTTTGAGGTCTGAATCTAGTAATAGACATCAAGTGCTAATGCTCACAAATGACAGGTGAAAACAAGCCAATTGCTGTTCCCCGTCCCCTCAAAGTTCCCATTTCTCGAGCCACACATGTAGTAAGATATGTGGAGGTCCCCAACACACAGAACCCCTTGACTGAATTCCTAAAGACATATTCCCAAATGACGTATCACCCCTATAGATGCCAGCAGCCTGGTGCAAAGACAGAACATTTGAAAAGAATCATCAAATCATAGAACAGCTCTGATTGGAAGGGACCTCAAAAGATGGTCTGATTTAACTTTTCATGGGACAGGAAGCCTAGAAGAGATTATAACATCTTGAAAATCTTCAGTGATGGGGTCTCTACCACATCCCAGGGGAAGTTGTTACTGTGATTGGTAGTTCTCAATGTAAAAGATTTCTTACCTGTATCAAGATGAAGCCTCTCTCAAAATGCCACAGAGATGAGGCCAGTTGGCACATAAGCAAGAAGGTTAGATTTAAGAAAACACCCAGAGGCAAATGAACTTCCAAGACCATTTTGATTACAGGTATAAACACAACCCTGCCATGCACTGGCTGAAACCTGTGTAGGAAAGGGTCAAGGAACCACAACAAACGAGTTCCATGTTAGTCACAGGCTGGCAGAGGGAGGCTCAGAGAGGACTGTGAAGATGCCCCAAGGGTCCTGTCAGCAGTAAGCCTGCACAACAAGAGCAGTCCTGTGAGAAATAACCAGCTGCCAAAGCCTGAGGATATATGGGGACCTTCAGGAACATACATCACCTGTGCCTCATCTTAAATGCCTCTGATTCAGCTTTGAAAGCCTGGGGGCTTCAAAAAGTGTATAAGACAAGGCAGAGGGGGGGATGTGTATGGGCAGTTTTATGTGACCATACAGTGTGATGAGGGGATGTTTAGAAGAGGTCGGGTACAAGGATTTGGTCAGGAAGTGAAGCTGTGCCAGGGCTTGAGCACAGAGTTAAAAAGGAAGCATGGGGGCAGGGCATTTGTGTACACAGTTTGTATGGGGAATGGTAGGCAAAATCCATCCACAGAGAGGCAAACGAAAAATAGGATCAAGATGGTGTTTGTATGTGTGCAGAGGCAGGGTGTGTGAGAGGAGTGGAGGCTTCCTGCAGTTGTGTGTGCAGGACAGCACTGCTTTTTGTTTTATAGAATCATAGAATGGTTTGGGTTGGAAGGGACCTTAAGGATCATCTAGTTTCAACCTCCCCACCATGGGCAGGGACACCTTCCACTACACCAGGTTGCTCAAAACCCCATCCAGCCCAGCTTTAAACACTTCTAGGAATGGGGCAGCCGCAATTTCTCTGGGTAGTCTGTTCCAGTACCTCACCACCTTCACAGAAAATAATTTTTTCCTAATATCTAACCTAAACCTACTATCTTGCAGTTTGAAGACATTCTCCCTTGTCCTATCACTACATGCCCTTATAGAAAGTCCCTCTCCAGCTCTGTCATAGGTCCCCTTTAGGTACTGGAAGATGCTATGATGTCTCCCCCTCCTCTTCTCCAGACTGAACAACCTCAACTCTCTCATCCTGTGTTCATAGGAGAGGTGTTCCAGCCCTCTGCCAATCTTCATCACCTGGGACGAAGAGCGGGAATGACAGAAGCAGCATTGCACAATCCACAAGCGGGTCACCAGGGTGGCCAGAGGCACAGCAACATGATAACATGCAGAGGACAAAGCCCAGTCTCAGACAGATCCTGCCCAGTTATATCCTTTTCTCTGGCTTTGGTTACAACTACATAGATACAAGCAGGCCTGAAGTCTTACAGAAGCACAACACTGCCCCAGAGTAATAGAACAGGGAAGTAGAAGGGATCTGAGATTGACCTGGAAGCATACGCAGTCTGGCAGATGTGGGCAGCCCTGCCTGAATTGAACTGGTATAAAGAAAGGGATATAATAAGGTCACTACTTTAGAAAAATAATGCTTAGAAGGTAGTAAAGCTCTGCTGAAGATGTAAAGCTCATAAGCCAGTTACTGGTGCTAACTGTGCCTGATGGGATATTGAAACACCAGCACACCTGGCAGACAAGCCAATCCAGAAGACACAGCTATTCAGCAGTCCACACCACAGAGACCAAGGGTGCAGGGACTAAAGAGAAGCTGAGGTAGAATAACTTACAAAGAGGTCTGGATGGGGCCCAGGAGTTTGTACCCTTTGCAGCCAACTCTCGGGAAAAAATGTACAGAGATCAGTAAAAGTCCCTCCTGAGAGATAACTGCACAACAAATTAAATCCACAACTGACTTTGCCAATTGTGTCACTGGCACCATGCATTAGGTCATCCCTAATGACCAATCATACAAACCATGGGGCCCTGAGCTTTCTGCATTGATGCAAAAAGTCCTATACTAAGCCAGCCACATTCTGTCCTATTTCCTTCTTGTCAATCTCTCCTCTGAGTATCAACTTTTCCTTTCTTCTCCTGACAATATTTCCCCTACTTTTCATGTGTCTGGTCTGATCTATCTGCTCCTTTTACAGTTCATTTATTATCTGTCTCTTCCTCCTCTTCCTGCCATGTTTTTTTTCCTTGCCCCTAGATCTTCATGTAGGGCTGCCAAATCCCTGCTTCACTGGTGTAACTCAGCTGATTTTTTTCTTTCCTTAAAGCAGTGTCTGCTCTCATGTAAATTACCCTCCAAATCCAGCCTGTGAAACAGGCTTATTCACTAAACTCTATGAATAGGAAAGCAGGCACAGCTGGCCTATTCATAATCAACATAAAAAATAGATTAGCACTTTACAGATTAAACATTATCGTTTCAACAGTTAACATAAATCAACTACACTTACAGGCCTAGCATTGCTGCTGCCACTGAAGGGTGACAAGTACTGCAAATGGAAGGGCTGACAGTCCAGGGTGCACTGGGAAACAGCTTGAACATAAGTTCTACTCTGGCATCCCCAGTGTGTACTGCTAGAGGTTGTTACCAGGAGGAAACTGGGCTATGGAAACAAAGATGGAGGGTAATGTTGATTAATTCACATGCATTTCCAAGCAATATAGCAACCCGCTATTCTAAAGCCAGAATCCAACTGCCTTTCTTCCTTCCCTAGGGCTGATGCAGCTCAAAAACGGAGCAACAAAATCAGCCTCTGGAATAGGAGCAGGACAGGAATCCTCTAAATACTAACTGGTACATTGCTCTGTTTCCTATAGTTCAAAACATTCGGGCTTCTGCGGATGAAGAAAAGCAGTTTGGTGGATTCCATCTATTGTAACCATCTCAAAAAACACCTCATTACAACCCAGGATTCACCTCACCAAAGAGGGACCAAGTACTGAGATCCACTTCAAACGTGTCCTGTGGAGAGTAAAGCCAGGAGAGAGTACCCCAGAGTGGTCGGACTGCACTTTCTTCCTCATCAGGGACAAGATACTAAGTCACTGGAGATGCTCAGTCCAACACACTGTAATCAGTGTGCTGTGGTTGTTTAGTCATTGGAGAGATAAGGCCCACAGAACCAGTCCAGTCCATACCTTTCCACTCTTTCCTGCTCACTCACTGAGAACCACCCAATGTCTCAAATGTTTACCTGGGAGCAGCCAACCTGTAATTCCTGAGCTGGTTTTAATGACTACAAGGGACTGGCAAAGGCCTTGGCCAGGATATCCCAGTAAGAACCAGCCTCACACCTCTTTCAAACAAAAAGAAAAAAAATTAGAAGAGGAAGAGATTAGGTTATGGTCCAAAGGACAAAACACAAGACCAGGAGAGGAGGCATTGGCTTATAGGTTTTCTTGGCAGCCAGGGCAAAGGCATTAGCAGTTTACAAACAGCAAGGCAGGAAAAGTTACATGGAGAGACTTCTTTACTATAACCCCTCTTAACAATCCCTGGTAATTTTAATTACTCTAGCCTCCTTCTAGCCTTTCTTGATAAATGGGAATAGCAGTTAATAGACCTGAACCAATCAGCTACAGCCAATAAGGTGCTTGAGAAAATTAGCTTTGTTCTCCACGCACAAGTGATATCACCTCGGTTTCATTCATTATCCAAAATGAGCTAACTAATGTAAATTTTCTACTAATAATTTGAAATTTGAAAGGATTGGTGCTGAACAGCCTTTTCCAAGAACTTGCCAATTTGAGATGCAGTGGTTATGTGAGCTTTGTAAGGGAGAAATTCATAGGTTTGCTTCAGCTGAGCTCTCCTGGCACAAGCAATAGGTCACGTGAGTTTACTTCTTCAGTTGTACAGACAGCTTCAGAGGTTTGGCTCTGAACCACACATTCTGTAAAACTAAATACTGCAAAACTTACAGAAAATAAGTACAAAAATATGCCTAATGTTCACAAACATAGCATGAGAAAACTTCCTCTGGCTGGTCTGCCTACTAGGAACAAACACACTTTGCTCGCTACTAGTGTAAAGAACTTTGAGACCCCTTAGATCCCAATTTTTGCCTCAATCCTCAAAACATAAAAGCATGTTGAGTGTGTGGCTTCTCCTAAGGAGAATTTCCAATGCTCCTAACTGTTTTTCACAGGGAAGAAAACTTGCAGGCAGAGTTGAAGTGACTTTTTATGGCTCAGCATCCTTCCACAGAATCAAGAGCTGCCTGTCAGACAGATCCCAGAAGTGCCATAAAACCAAGCTTATTACATCACCGTACATCTTAAAAATTCACAAAAATTCTGTGTGTCTGTTCTGTGTGTTAGAAAAATGCAGATATGTCAAGGTCAGGCGTTGTAACTCCTTATTTCATCTTATGTCATTTGTTTCATCTACAAATAACCTACTGCCAAAAGTTGCTTGACTCACTGCATCAGGTTTTCATGTTTCTGATGGGTCAAGAGCCAAGTAACTGTGCAGACATAAAATTCTGAAAGAAATCAGGAGATAATAACTAGGCAGCATCAAGTAGGATATTAAAAGATCAGTGGGCAGGCAGATGACAGGATTCTCTGCTCCCTTAGAGAAAAATCAGGTGTAGTAAACCCCGCCTGTGCCAAGATCAGAGCATGAAGAATATTCCAGTGTATCAACAGTGGGCTTTGAAACAGAAGCCAGTCCCTCCACATAGCAGCTCAGTATTTCTGACACAGATCCTGCTGTGTCAGAAATGCCTGGAGATTGCTGAGCAAAGGAGATACACATTTGAAAAAAAGAAGGTCTCCATATGCAAGAATAAGGACTACTAATCCCAGTTACAGACTGTAATTTCCAGTGATTGTTTGGAATTGGAAGGGTTACCCATATGCTGAGAAGTGGTTTCTGTCAATGGCTTGAGCATTGCTGTGCAGCACATCCACCACCTCTGCAGGATGTGGACACTGAATACAGCCTGACACAGCTGTCGTAGGCATTGCCAGTCAAGATGTATTTGCATCAGAGCAACACTTCAGCTATAATCAAAACTCTGAGAAAACTGTACTGAACATATCTTACCATCTGCACAGACACTGAGCCAACAAACTCCATGCAGGTATGTCATACACTAACCCCTACGCACCTAAAGAATTTGTAAATTGAAGGAAAAAAATGTCACTATGTGTCCAGTTCAGAACTATTCCTTACCAGGCCATTCCCCATTGCATTTTCTGATCTGAAGTTTTCTCTTCCTTGCAGAAGGCCCTCCAAACAATCCTTCAGAAAATCCACTGTCCAACTTTCTGTATTGTAAATCTTACTAATTTGAAAGAAGTTAAAGGAAATTAATCTCTAATCTATACTTAAAACCTTTCCTCTCTTAGACAATGGGGCCTAGAGTACCCAGGAAGAGGCTGCCATGAGCAGGACCCAGCCATCCTCTTCCAAGAGCTCTGAGTGGACAGAAAACCCATGCAAAGAGGCAGTAGCCTCTCCCAAAGCTCCCCTGGCAGTAAGGACACCAGGTTGTCCTTGGCACAACAGTAAGGGTCAGTAACACTGGAGCTTGCATACAGGGTGAGCAGGAACACAAGAAACAAAGCAAGGTTCACTACCTGAGCCACGTAAAGCTCTCCATCTGCATTCCCCATCTGACCTTGGAGCAGCAGTTCTGGACAGCTGCTCTCCATACAAGGGCTTGGTGTAGAGGCAGCCACACAGGGATCTGCCAGTGACTGGCACCTCTTCCCAGAGACAGGGCAGAGCAAGCCCAGCAGAGGCTGCAGCAGCAGCGGAACCTGCACAGGCAGCCATTTGTGCCTTTCAGTTGAGTAATGCAGGACCATTTGTTCTGGGTGACATTAATGCTATTCGCCATCCATCTCAGACTCTTTAAATTACCTTTTTATGGCCAAAATCCTTTTCATAATTGATAAAAATCTCTTTTTTATATCCCAAGTTATTGAAAGAAATGTGAAGGTTTTTTATTCCTCATTACAGTTTTAATAAAAATGTGGTGTTTATTGACGTCTGCTTGGAAGCCCTGACGGGTGTACTGAGAGAGACTCAGAGTGGTAGGAGAAGGGCCATATCACCACTTTCCAGCCCCTCACACTGTCAGAGCAATGGCCATCACAGCTCAGCTTCCACTTTGGTAGGTAATGAAGGGCAGGTAACATCATGCAGAATGAGGAGACCTCCTGTCACCGACAAGACACATAGCAGGCAAAAGACGCTCTAGCTGACCTAGATCTGATTGCGCAGAAACCATTAGTGATGTATGCACAGTGATGGACTTCACAGGCCACCCTGGCACAGCATTGCTGGACATGGTACTTTAGGACAGAATCAGGTTCACAAGCTACGGGAGAACTGGGTGTTCAAAAAAGCCATTCTGCGTCAGTCCACAGCCCCAAGAAATCACAAGAGGGACTGTGCAGTGGGCCATACATCAGTGCTTTTGGGCAGAGCACTCAGCCACAAGGCTGTGCAACACTCGAGGAAGCAGGTGTGTGTCCTGGCATCCTGGATGGGTTAGACAACACTGCCAGCCTAGTAAGAGGCTTTCTGGAGCCATAACAGAACCTGCAGCAACCTTCATTATGACATGAAAACCTTGTGATCTAGCACAGTAAATGCATCTTCTCTAGAGCACCACATGGGGCTGGCTACAGAACGTGGCTCATACTACCTTGGGAATAACTTGGATGCTGTAGGACATGCTGTGTAATACCCAACAGCCTATTGAAGGCCTAGCTCCTCTCCCACAGGGCTGAGCATTGCTTGAATCGTTCTGCAAATCAGAAATAAGCATATGTCTCACCAGAGCTCAAAATGTGAATTGACAATTCCAGAAGGCAGGGAATCAACTCCATCCTTCTCCATGTCACTGGCACAGCAAAGGCTGCCATACTATGCCAACAATTCATACAGAAATAGGAGTAAAAGGAGTCTTTTCTATGCCTTCTATTTCTCATACTCTCATAACAGTATGACAGGGAAGTCTCTTGCACTGGGGATTAGTACCTTGCTGTGGTTTCATTCTCTACCATTCCCACGGCAATACACATTGGCATACAAATTTTGTCTCTCCCTGTCAAATGGCCATGTGGCATCACTTCAGATCATTACAGTGACCATAGTCCCAGGTGTATATGGGTACAGTTCGACAACAGATGAATAATATTTCATGTACCCAACTCAAAAAACACTTTGGGAACTTTGGGAGTGCCCTGGTTCCAACCAGGACAGGGTTCATTTTTCCAGTAGCTGGGAGGGGGTGTGGCCAGGACCCTAAAGTTAGTTGATACCACCTCATGCCATTGCCAGGGGCAGGGGAAAGGGACTCTCTATGTCTTCCAAGGAGAAGGGGTTCCTTCCAACCAGGTTAAAGTGGTGGATAGAACAGTCAGATATTGTTTATTGTCAGGGGCTTTTCATGTATATTGTTTCTTTATCTTATACCTTTCACTATTAATATTGTTGCGGTAAATGTTTGTTTTCTTATCTCATTGCTGTTTCCAGTAAATTGTTCTCATCTTAACCCGTGATCTTTGCCTTTGGTGCCTCCAAGTTAGTTTCAGCTGGAGTACTAAATTGGAGAATACCANCAACCAGGTTAAAGTGGTGGATAGAACAGTCAGATATTGTTTATTGTCAGGGGCTTTTCATGTATATTGTTTCTTTATCTTATACCTTTCACTATTAATATTGTTGCGGTAAATGTTTGTTTTCTTATCTCATTGCTGTTTCCAGTAAATTGTTCTCATCTTAACCCGTGATCTTTGCCTTTGGTGCCTCCAAGTTAGTTTCAGCTGGAGTACTAAATTGGAGAATACCATCCCTAAGCCATGACAGGGAGCAATTGAAAGTGTTGCCTGGAAATAGAACAAACCTTCCCAAACAACATTAGAATGATAATATAAAAGCAAACCTTTACTTGAAAGCCTTTAGGTACACAATATGGCAAAAACCGCACGTGGTACAGTAATTCTGTGTTTTTATAAGGTTAGTTGATTAGTATACCTATCAAATATTGTCCAATAAGAAGAGCAGTTGGTTAGGTAATTTTCCCCTGAGTACTGCCCCATTGGAACTGATCCAGGGGTTTCTCTATCTCACTTCTTGTTGTGTCTTCTAAGATTCTGGTTGGAAAACAAAATATCCTTGTTTGTGGTGCTCTTCTTAAGTAAGACTAAACCGTATTTCAGGACTGTGTTAGAAGGCTAGCTTATTGTTCTAAAATCTAGGGGAAAAGGGTATGAAAAGTACAGTCATGCATTAGCAATCTACAAGGCTACAAATCTATGAAAAATACATAAAAAGCTAAAAATCTTTAGGCATCATTTTCCCCTTTAGAGACTTGACAAAGATTCTATATTATCTAGTCTCTACCACTTACATTTAACAAAGGGCTATATTCTTACCTATGGTTTTGCTGCAAAGACAATGACTTCTCAGACAAGGAGTATCTGTTTCTTACTGGCACACACTGGTGCTCTGCCAGGTATAAAAGCAGGAATCTAAGGCTGAATCCTTCAAACATCACTGTGGAAATACATCCTCCTTCACAAATCACAATACAGGAGGTTCCTCTACCCCATGTGCTTTGTTTATAAATCACAGTCAAACCATTGACGTTTCCTGCCCTGCTCAATCAATGAGCTCCTTTACTGTATGGCTGCAGGAGGTTTCTTGCAAATGGCAAAACAGTGCTTGAACAACCTGTAAAAGCTGCAATTAACTGTGGGTGAAAAGGATGGTCTCATTGGAGGTGCTGGGTAATCAAGCAATTAGAAACTACTTCCCATTACCTGCATTTTCACAAAGCAGAGCTAGAATGACATACTTCCAAATGACTATCTTTCCATCTGTTTAAGCCCTTTATATGATCTGGTTTCAGCACAGACAAGCCTTGACCTCTGAGCTCTCCCCAGCCCTTTCTCCTAGCTTTGAACAAAGCAAGCATTGCAAGCAGAACTTTCAATCACTGGTGCGTTCTCCCTGTGGACCCTATTTTGTCTAAGCCTTCCTGGAGCACAGCAAAATGACCAGCAATGGCATAAGTATGTATGCAGATATGGATACCTGCAGTTGGGATTTCTTGGGATCCCTCACTTGATTGCATTTGAGACTACTCAGCTTCAACCATTTCTACTCTTCTCTGCAACAGCTTCAGCAACTGTTAGGTGTGAAGGCAAGTCAAGAGACAAGGAGAGACACTCACTCCCATGGCTAGTCACATGCCTTATACCAGCCCATCACCCCCAAGAAATGACAGCCTGGACACAGAGCACCTGTGCAGCCACACCACACAAGTGCCCCGTCAACATGGGAAAGACCCTGCTTGGGACCACACTGCCCTCAGTTGGGGGGGTGCTAACTTTATCCTTACCCTAATTCCCAACCATACAACCTCAGACCAGACACAGGAGCAATGACTAGAGAACCTGCCCAACAGGAACCTGCCAGAAAGGAGCAGGAACTGGGATGTTTCTGAAAGGACAGAGTGACAGATGGGGAAGAAGGGAGTGTCTCTCACCAAGGAAAATTACCTCCAGCATGAGTCAAGGCCTGGGTAGAGCATGGAGTACACAAACATATCAAGAGGGAAAATAAGAAGTCTTAGGGGAAAGGTCAATAAGTTGATTAAAAAATGCCAATGTGTAAGGATGGGCTGGAAGCTGATGAGCAATGGACTGTGAAAAGTGACATCTTGCTGTACACAGGCAAGGTAACACAGTGGTGCTGAGTGGGTAGAGCTATGGTGTGGCCTACTGGGATGTGCAACACGAGGAGGTATTTTGGGACTAGGAAGAGGTAAAAGTGTGTATTGGCGTAGACAAGAGTACACAGTGAAGCAAGGAGATGTCACAGTATCTAAACTCATTATCATTGTGCAGCAGCAGAGAAGCGAGACCCGTATTAGAAAATGCACTGGATAGTAGTGGAAGCAGGCAACAGGAAGGCACAAAGGATATTTGGAAGACCAGGATTGTAAAAGCTGCCAAGTCCTTCTGCAACTACTCCATCCTATGAAAAGGGATGCTGTGAAATGCCCTAGATAAGAACAGAGTGGTATTACCTCCCCAATATCCCTTGTTGTTTATAAACAACAGCTACATGATAGTTGTTTCCAACAAACCTGCCAGAGGAAGGAAATGCCCCCAATCCCAGTGCTGTCAAAATTTCTTCCACCTTTCCTAATTGCTAAGCACAAAGATTTTGTGCCTCTAAGGCGCATCCACTTTGAAAAATTTATTTTCCAGAGCTCCTCATCAGTCTTTCTCCCTAAATATGTGGTGTCCACATTGCACCAGAAGTTGCCTGGCTCTGCTCTGCATGCAGTTTGTTGAGTTAGAGCACTTAGCTGAACCAGCTATCTCTCCCTGTGTCATTAATAGTTCTGCAGAGGAAGAACATATTCGGTTTGCTTTCATTTTCCATGCTTGACATCTTTTCACTTTCAGAACCTTGTTCAAGCAAGGAAAATAAAACTAGAGGTAGGAGAGACTTTTTCATTCATATCTTTTCACCCATTCTTATGAACATAGCTTTTCCCAACTGCTCCAAGGAATACACCCAGAACAATCCCAACCTGTGGTATCTCCACTGTTTTCCAGATTCTTGCTCTGTGATCTCATTGGTGATTGTTTCCAGGAGTTATGGCAAAGATTTCTTTGTGCAGCCTCTCCTACTGCTACTACTTGTGTTAACCTGCAAATCCCACCCCGCCCACCTCAATCCTTTGCATTTAGCACTCACGAGAATGATCACCTCCCACCATCACGCATCCAAACCACTGTGGCTGAGATTAGAAAGCCAGAATCTGCTCACTACTGATTGTTTTTATCCCAATGATCCCTGATAATTACACAAACTGGCCCTGAACTTAAAACAGGGTTGGACAGGACAAGCCACTAGCCAGCACATATGATGCTTCTCCTTCTGTGTCAAATCAGCTCACATGCCATTTGCCTTTACATGAGAGCTACATGCTGCAGCTCCCAGTCCCCAGCCATGATGCTGGCCTAGAATGGGAGATCCCCCATCAGCAGGGTATCGGGTAAGTTTGTGTGGGGACAACAGAGTCATGTTGAACTGTAAATCCACCTCACAAATGCTGTGTCTTTGCTCAAACATCAGTCCCATTGGCACAGTCTCCATCTAAGCCAGTTTTCCCACAAAACATTTGTCAAACATCCAAGCCCGTGATAAGGTTCACAGGAGTAGGTCACATCAGAAAGCAGACAATTTCTAATTGACTGAAAATACAATGCTTCTATGCATGAAATTGGCCTTTCTTGATCTTCCTGCCTTTTTGCAAGCTCTTGCCTCATTTGTTAGCTTGTCACACTCCTCCCTAGGTATCTCTGTATTTCCAGTTGCTCTTTCTCCCATTTGTTCTGCACTGATCCAAACTGTATGTAATTACTTCTTGCCTACGCTTAAGATTCATCTGAAGAGTCCTGCTCTTGGGCCTGATGGAAGAACTGGAAGTCTTACTACTGAATTAGAGAGCAGTAGGACTAGGCCTAGGCACCCTAGGTAGGTGCCCTCACTGTCATTTTCTTTCTCTATTTGAATTCATCTGCAAGTTCTCAGGTGTGATGCTGACCCCAGGAGGGAAAATTTTGGGACCCCTCTCTGTATCCTTCTCTGCCCTGACACTCCACCTTGCCCCTCTGCCACCTATATTTCAGCTAAGTATATAATATTTAAGATATACTGAGGATCTAGCTACACTGGAATTAAATTTGCTCCTGAAGCAACCCTATTAAATCCTCTAGGCGCCAGCAAAGACAGTTTTGGTACATTAGGTTCCCAAATCCCTTGTCGTTTTAAATACCTTGATTTTGTACCTTGTAGCTATTGACACAGACATTTACATCAGCTTTTAATACTGCCCAGTTTTACAAGGTCCTTTATTTTTATACATGTTATTGTCTTCATTTATCTCTTTTATCATTGCCCTCTTTCTTTCATTATCATTTCCTCTCCATGACTTTCTTCCCATTTCTACCTTTTTTGCCCTCCCTCCCTCGGTCTCTTTAAAATTAAATATTGCCCAGCACTGCCCATGTGAAGGAAGTGAATGCTGTGAGGTAAGGCTGCTGTGGAGACTGTATTCGAGCTGCTTCACTGGGAATCAATGAGGCATGGAGTGTTCATCTAGCTCCCAAGAAGCACAAGGAAACCAGGGATTACCAGTGGCAGCTGAACACCCACTTCAGCAAAAAGGTCCCACCTCTGAGGACCTACTTCAGCCTTTAAGAGACAGCACACAAACTGTGCCAGAGGTAGCTGGTGTGGTAATTTAATGTGAGCTAACCTTGGGGTGGCTTTCCACAGCTCCTGTGGAAGGGAGACTGTCACATGGAAGCCCACGGGGGCAGACACCTGTAGGAGCAGCCAGCCTGCCCTGCTCCATCTATCCACTGAGCTATGAAACACAGCTAGTACCAGCCATGCTACAAGTATGGAGGGCTGACAAAGGGAGCACGTTGCAGGCTGGGGGCTGACATTAACCCTGTCATTAAACTGTAGGGAAATATTAATGGTCATTCCTGGCTAGACAATACATAGACCCTTAAACTCCACATAAGCAGACTCGTCCCATCCAAATCTGCCCATAATATATCCTCTAGGTGCAAATACTTCGCTTACGTCATGTTTCCCCCATACCTTCTTACCACACAGTCAGACAGGCCAGAACAACCAAAACAGCCCAAAAACCTCCATATATGAGAAGCAACAGATGTACACACTCCTTCCCTTCTTCAACCTTCTGTCTTCCTCCCCCTCTCACACACTTTCCCTAGCATCACCTTTGCACACTGTTGCCTCCTGCCTCCCTCTTACCATGTCACTTGTGATCCTTGAAATGCCTCTCTTCAACTTGGGCTAGAGTGTGAGGGGACATCTTGTAAAGAGCAAGATGCAAAGTAGCAGAACACCCTCCAGAATTTACTGTGGTTCCTTCCCTTACATCTAATGAACATAGTCACCTACCTACTGATCTCAGTGCTGTGGACTGCTGAGGGTTAAGGATGGCACCGATTCCTGAGCTACTGTGTTACCTGACTGCAGCACCAAAAGTGATTTATGCTATTATTTTCTTTGGGGGTTAATTAGGGGCTCGAGAAAGTAAAGGGCTGTCAGTGCTAGCTGGAATTGGTCTAGTGCAGCCAAGGGAGAGCAGTCATCCCTCACGGAGCTCTGCCAATATATCTTCGTCCTGAACATCAATACCTCCAGCTTCCACCCCTCAGTGTGGCAGACAGCCCTCCATCCTGACCTCCAGCAACTGTGTTAGTCTTGGTATATAGAATACACTGCTCTGCTGAGTCCTGTCATTTCCATCTGGCACCTTTCACACCTTCACTCCTCTGTTATCTTCTCCTTACCAAAGCTTGCCAATAATGCCTATTGATGGACAGGGAATCTCAGAGGTAAGGAAGAGGTATCTCCCCTAAGTATCTCTTATTAACTGAGAAACAGCCATTTTCTTTCCTCTAGCTGCTGTTTTCCTTCCTCTAGCTGTCCAGGGCCTGCTGAAGCCTGAGAAGTCAACACAGGCTTTGGTTGTCCATACCTCCTTGCCCAGATCCTCACGGATAACTTGCTCAATCTCCTGCCTGGTGCTCTGTGGGGCCTGGCTGTGCAGCACCTTGAGGGTGCGGGTGTACTCCTCAGGCAGGAGGTAGTCCAGTGCTCCCAGGTGCTGTCCCACCTTGATGAATGTGCCTCGGTTGGAGCAGCACAACTCCCGGAGGCGCTCAGCAGAGCGCAGGTGCACCTGAGAAGATACCAGAACATCAGTCAAGTCCATCTGCTCTCTGTTACATGCACCTGTCCAAATATGTGTCTTTTTCTGTCCAGTATTTAAGCTGACCAAGGATTTCCTTTCTTGCTTCTGGGCATTATCATCTAACGTGTCAGTTTGGTATTAGGACTCTGGCTGGATTTAAAAGGGTCTGAACCAGACCAGGACAAGATGCTCCAGAATATAAAGGGCTTTACACTTGTTTGTACAGGCACCATGATCAGTAAGAGCACATTAGTTTTTGGCTCATCCTTGCACAGAATAAAAAGTCTGGCCATACGGCAGCATTAGTTTGTGACTGTGATTCACCACTATGATGCACAGTTTGGGAACCCCTTGTCAAAAGACAAAAATCACGAACACAACCATTATGTTAGACTCTCAGCGTGAGTGTAGTGAATTAAAATGAGAAAAAAAAACTGTTGTGGTGTGCTCTGGCCAGTTTCGGTCTATCTCATGGCCAGGCTCTGCTATGTCCCCTCCCCCCCCNGCTGAATAAACCATCTGGGAAGCCCCTCCGCTTGTCTCTCCTTCTTCGGCGTGCCTGGAACATCGGTGGGTTGGGTGAAACCTTGAAGGAACTCCGTCAGCCCTCCCGCACCCCTGGAGCAGCCTGCCAGCCCCTGGAACCGTGGACGGACACTCGGTGCCTCTACGGAACGCACCGCAGCAAAAAACTACTGATATCATCCCAGAAACTTCCACAAACTTAGAAGAAGAGTCTGTTAAAAAACAAAATTACAGGTATCTATTTGGCAGTGAGGAGGACAGTATGTGGGTAGTCCTTCATCTTCTCACTTCACTTCGACATGCACAAGGGGAAATTACATCACTCCACTCCAGCCAGGTCTTGGGTCTTACTACTTACCTTGCCAACAAAGTCTGCAGTGACAGTGGTTTGAGCAACTAAGTATTAGAAGACTTGCCAGCTGTGCTCGCAGTGGCCAAAATGCAACTACCAAATAACAAAACCCATTGCCAAACACTTGCCTGGTCTGTATTTCAGCTCTTAAGGTTCATTTTCCTCCTCAAGAATAGACCAGCCACCACATCCTTCAGTGACAATGATTTATTCTGCCTTTATTACTATCACTAGAAAAGCCTTCTGCCAAGGACACAGCTATATTGAATAACATTTAATGAATTTCATATAAGTTTACCCTGGGAGATTAATAAAATCTAAGCAAATCAATAACGAAAAATAACTGTGCACCTATCTGCTGTTAACGCCTGACACCTATCTGCATAAAGTCTCCTAATTCCTCTGGCTTCTGTGTCAGAAGTTATTGAAGGTCAAACCTGTGTCTGCAGTCCTCATCTGCCCAAGATCCTGTGGTGATGGGCTCTACCAAAAGCCTTGAAGTACATGACAAAAAGGAACAATACCACAAACATTCATGAACACCACATACATCCATGCCATTCAATAGCTATTTCTGCTCTCTGTGCAAAGCGGTGCCATGTCATATCATGGGACAGGCTGAGTGTCTCACATTTGGGAACATGTTGGGGACAGACTGAGTGCTGAGCTGCAAGTGCATGAAACACAGGCCTAGGGGAGTGTGAGGAGAAAGCCTAATGTGCAAATTTCACCCTCAGTGTGAGACTTGACAGTTTGATGTACACATGCTCACACATACGCACACACACATTTTCCTAGGTGGGCACATACAGGCACATGTAACTTGTGGTAAGTGAGTGAGCTTCCCCCAGCATACTGCCACCTCAAAAACACTTGCACATGTATAGGCAGCAAATAACACCCTTGAGCATGCCTCAAGTCTCCCACATTATTCTCCTGCATTTTACACAACAGTTTTGAAGCTCCTGCTGCAACAAGCCTCTGCCCTGGCTCTTTCCCCACTCTCCTCCCCTGTGTGCAGGAAGGACAAAAGCAGGCTAAAAGGGAACAAGGAAAGGAAGCTGTGACAGAAGATGAGAGGGCAAGAAAATGAGGGAGGGAGTAATGGGATGAAAGAGAAAAGGAGAGAGGGAGCCAGAGCAGCTGGGTTGTTTGTCACAGCACTGGGAGTGCAGCCCATCACAGGGAAACAGCTTTTCTGCAATTCCAATACTCACCCTCTACCCACTGCCTCCAGCTGTGGAGGAAAACCCCTGCCAGCAGTGAAGGAGAGTGGTGACCAGCCATACCCCTCAAGGTGTTGGGCAGCCACGGCCAAAGGCACTGGCAGGAAACAGGGGCAAGGCTATCTACAGATATGTTTCAAAAAAAGCAGCACTGAGCTCCCAGCATGGAGTTCAGGCCAGCACGGGGCCCTACGATCTCCCATGCACAGCAGGAGCCCATTAAATTACTCCAGGCTGCAGCATGACTCAGGGCAGAGCAGCAGCAACCTGGGGTTGCAGTGCAGTGCTGGGTGTCAGGCCACGCAGCCAGGTCAGGGTAGAGGTGCTGGCTACTGTGCATTATCCACATCACATGGATTGCCAAGGGATACAGAAAAAACAGGATGGAAAACTCACATAGCTAAAAATGCAACTGCTTGTAGACACACTTGCATACAGGGTGTATCTTCACATTGGTTACTGCTGAAAAGGAGATGGAAATAGCCCCTCTTTCCTCTAGCACAAGGTGAGAGGAAATTTTAGCCCTCACAAATTTATCACACTGTTGAGAAGCTGGTTGGCCTGATAGACGCAACAGTCGGGGCCAAGAGAGACAAGAGGATCCTTACAGAGGGCTCCAGGAACAAAACAGAACAAAACCCCCATGCACAGCATCCTCCACAATGCTCTCACAACTGGCTTGGCTTAAACTCCTAAAAGACAGCTGCCCTGGCTGGCTGGACCAGGGAATTCAGCTCTTGCACTTCTAGAGAGACAAGATGACCAAGCAACTTGTCTCAGAAGTAAATCTGTAACCCCACATCTTACAAAACTCCACTCTGCATTAGAGGCAGAAGTACAGTAAGCATGAAGCAGAACTGTGAATGCAGCTTCCAAGGACTCTTTTCTTATCAATCAGATCAGATTTTTTTGCGAAAAACTTTCCTAATGATCTCTATTATTTTCTTGGATCTCCCCGAGATATGTTACAGTCCAGATGCAGCACTTGTTTCTCTGACAGACTACATTCCCCTAATCACAAAGTAAGAGTGTCACATTCCTACTGTGGTGTCCAGTTTCTGTTCTACCTTGATGAAAATACAAGATAAATACATGGAAGTTCCCAGAATGCCTCAGAACTTTTCTTCAAGATACTGCTCTTCGTTGCACAAGCAATACTTTGAAGACTGTTCTTATCAGAGGAAAAGAGCTGGGAACGACAGCTAGTTTTACACAGATGTACTTGCATGCATCACACCTAGGAGCACACTACACAGAAAGGAGGCATTTCATGTACCTAGGAATATCAAGAGTAAGCTTCTGTCAGAAAGCCCTTCAGATCACAAATGCTGTCTGACTGTGTACATGGCTCTTTCCTCAGTCCACATGGGCATCTCTTTCTGTCGCAAATCCCTTCTCCAAATTCTAGCAGACAAATTCTACATTGGCCCATATGGCTATCAGACTCCTCTGCTTTATCTAAACCCTGGTTAGACTGGGATTAACATTATTAAAACTGTGAAAGTAACAACTCTCAGGTATGGAGAGGACGCACCTCTGGGATGAAGCACATGCTCAGTAAGCAAAGCTGCAAAGGAATATTTTTCAATTTATGCTTGATGTACAAGCAGACCTGGCGTATCAAGTAATTTGGGTGCTTTTGACGGAGCCTTTACTCACACAAATTATTGGCAAAGAACTGCTCCTCAGAATATCAGATGTGCAGATGTCATAAACTGGCAGGTGCTAATCTGGTCTTAAAAATAAAGGAATTAATTTAGAAGAAAATAAAATATAAGCTAAAACATACCAGTGAGAACTTCAGTATTTGATATCTGGTGACAGACCTGGTGGCAAAAGTGCTCAGAAAGGCCATTAAAGACAGCAAAGTAAGTGGCGGAAGCAACTCCTCATATGAAATCCCTCAGAAGAGTCATCCCAACTCCGCAGGGCATACTCTTAGCTGGCAAAATGTGAAATGGGGATTAGGAATGCAGAGAGAACAGCCTACCCATCACTGCTTACAATGGAGATACACTCTCAAAGACAGTATTTTAAGAAAGGTGTCCCCAGAAAACACCTGGAAAACTTCAATCACATAAAAATTAGAGATTAATTTTAAAAGTAGCTGAGATGCTAATAACCATAACAAAAGGAAATCTCATATTAAAACTGTTAACTTCCAGAGGACTGAAAGGGAACAAATGCTGCCCTGTTTTTAAGAAAAATCCAGACTAATGTGGGAAACTATAGTCCTGCAAGCATTAATTCTGTATCAACTAAATTAGTCGAGACAATAATTACAGAGTACTAAAAATCATCTAGCTAAATGTGATATGACTGATAAAAAGCCAACAGAGATTTTGAGGTGAAAAAACCCATTCTTTAGCAATCCACTAAAATACTGTGAGCTTGTTAATACAATGGCCAATAGAAAAAAAGTACTAGAAAAGAGGCATATATTGGGACTTTCAAGTGGCTTTCAATAAATATCCTCAGAAAGAGTGAAAGGAAAACTCAGTAATTATTGGAGATACATCATTTGGTCATTTTATCCCATTACCAGCTCAGAAACCCAGCACTACAGACAGCAGCAATGGGAGACTCTCCAATTAGGACAAGGCTGCAACATTTAGTGCTGTTTTCACCACAGTTTCATTTCAGCCTACTCTGAGCATTTTTAGACCAGATAATCTTGCAGAAGCCTTGTCTATCCTAGGACCTGCATTCATTGTTACTTCCACGGAGGATAAAGTAGCACTAGAAACACTGAGAAACATGATGAAAAGGGGAAGAGGTCCATGTAGCACACAGAAGGAGCTCTCTACTATAAAAGGACTAACCTGAATTACTGTCAAAAACAAACAGCAGTGTCCCATTACACCTGTTCTTACACCAAGGTTTAATTTTCCTGCTAGTGATCTAGCAAAGGAGAGAACAGTGCAATGACAAAAATTCCATGAGATGCAACAGATATTATTCACCACAGTGGAAAAATAAGCCTTGCCAAGTCCCTACCAAAGACAGGTGAAAAATCAATACACCAGGAGATCTCATGCTCAGCATAGATGGCTGTAAGGTTATGCATGTTGGGAGGTGCAGTGTGTGCGGGGAGTTTCTCCCCCCTGCACACATTGCTGGGCTCTCAATTAATTGGAACCATTCAACACTTGCATCACATTTTTGTGGACAGCTCAACCTGCTCAATGCACAGCATGAGTCAGTAAAACCCAAAAAAGCTGTTTGACTGTGATAAAAAAGATTAAAATGTTAAAAAATATCAAACCACTATTGTATAAATTGAATGCACAACCCCACCCTGGATTCTAGACATCCTATCACAAAAAAGAGGTAGATAAATAAAAAAGAACAGGGAAAGACAGGGGAAATACGACCATGTCATATAAAAGAGTCTGTTAAAAAAGAGATTTGAAATGGTAGGAGACTGTTTAGATTGCAGAGAGTTGATGTATAAGAGAGAAAAGTTGTATGCAATAATGAAAAAAAAAGCTCCCATTCCTATTTCCAGCTCTCATAAACCCACAAATAATAGGGCATTCCACAAAACAACAACCGTTTTTAAGTTGGTTTTTTTTACATCCCATTTTGCACAATACAGCATTAACCAGCAGCACTCACTGTCAGAGGACAGAGAAGCCAAGAGCTTAATGGAATTCAGAAGGGTTTTAGATATTTATGATAAAACAACCATACCTGATTTTATATGGAGCTTTTCATCTCTAAAAGTGCTTTTACAAAGTTCTTTACAAAACTCAGGATCACTATTCCCCATTTTACAGACTCCTAAGAACATTACAGGTAATAAAATGTCTAAAGGGCCTTAAACACTATTGCTCAAGGCATCAAGACAAAAATTACCCTATTGTCTGGCGACATTGAGAGAATACAAACAGGGTGCATTATTAAAATCTTCAAAGAACCTATCTGGTGTATCTAGCTCCCAGATTCCAGTTAAATCTTCTGCTGAGGTCAACCTGTTTCCAAGGATCTTCCATATTCACTAAATTACCTGCCATTCGAAGGACCTTGTGACATTGGTGATGAACTCTTGCTTTCCTTCCACAGAACAACAGAACTATTGCTTATGGTCTTTCATATTAAGCCTTTGGGATGCTGGGAAGAAACTTGTGGCACACAGTGGGTGGGAGCATCCCAAGCATATATGCTGTCAGCCATCCTGGACAAGACACTCTTCCAGAAATGCCAGCAAGGAGGAGACTGGACTGGAAGAGCCAGGCTGTCCTTTGGACTCCCTACAGAGTGAAAAGAGGATGTCATCACCTCTGTGGTGGGTATCCCCAAAACACAGTTGGGTACAGAAAAAAGACATGTCAGAGAATATAGGAAAGGAATCTGGTCACAGTCCTTTTTTCTTCCACCCTGATAATGACAGGGTCATAGGCACATGACTAGTAAAATTGCAGAAAGAGCTTTAGATGACCCAGGACAGCACAAACCAGAGAGAAATTAAAAGATGTCCACCTCAATTTAACACAGTGAGAAACTGAAATCAGTGGCCATGCCAAAAGATGTTTAAAGATGCTTTGGAAGGATACAGCTACTGGTGATGTGAATAGGGTACTTGGGTGCTTTAAAAACAGCAATACAAAACGTAGAACCCATTTCAGTGACAGTGTAGTTCTGTCTAAGGGGCTGTTATCCCCTCTTTCAACTAATCTGAATAAGCATAGAGTAAATATAAACTACTACAGCCTTCCCTAAAACTAGCAGCCTGGTAATCAAACTGACTGGCAGCAAGGATGCTGCAGGAAGACACACAGCTCTAAATGGAATTGTTATTGCCTGTATTATTTTTTCTACTTACCTTTTACAAAAGCTCATTCTTAGGCACACTGGATATTTCCCATTCAAATGCTTCCTTATACCAACACTAACTGATCATACTGCCGATGATGGATAGATCCATGCCTTCGGAATTGGAATAAGTCCTAGTGCAATGTACCTCACTACCTAATAATTCCTTATTTGTGTAATTTATGTATAACTTAGAAAGATCCTTCAGAAATTCTGGCACAACAGTTGGTTGCCAGTGGGACAGAAAGGAAGTGAGAAAGAGAGCTTTATAATTTGGAAAGGATTAAAGATGGAGATGATTCGCCAGACTAAAGTAACAACTTCTTAGCTTCTCATTTTCACAAAAGCAGAAACAAGAAGTCACACAACTAGCAGGATGGCCAGTAAACTTTGTACTAATGAAATACAGACAGTAGGCCTGCAACCAGACAGCTGAAATCTGATGTTGGTGCTGTGGCCTTGTATCAGCAGTGCTACAGGTAGCTGGAATTAAAGCAAACACCTTTCATGATTCATGCAAAACTACTCGGAGATCACAATGGACTTTTCCAAACCTAGGGCAACACACTTTATGCTGAACAGATATGCTAGCTCACACTCTCCGAGCCGTGAGGATTCTGAATTTCCACACACAAGCGCACACAGATGCTGACATCCCACCTGTGCCACACATACTCCCAAGTCCTCCTGCTAAAACCCTGATTCACAATTTAGTTCATATAGGTGACTAAAGGCTGGCCTAGCAACAAACCGCTGGTGTGAGATGCCACTTGGTTCAGGAAGCATTTTTACACTTGGCTGACGTCCATCTCTTTGGCCAGTCACTCTCCAAGATGCTCCGGAAAGGAGGAAGCAGTGTTTCTCAACTGCAGGGCAGAGCACGAGCAGTCACCTTGCTCTTGCTGGCTGGTGCATGCACAACCAGCACTGATCTCTTGCTTGTGTTCCATCTTCATTTTACTCCAAGCTCGGTCATTTGTGCTCTGATTATCTCTCATTACTGACGACCTTGCTGTAATGAGTTTTAATCTGCCTCGTATTAATTAGAAACATTTTCATTAGCCAGCTCAATTTTAGGTAAATAGCTAATAGAAGCAACTGAGCTGCAATTAGTTATCTGTGGGGCAGTTCAGGATAAAAATCAGAAGAGAGCAGCTGTTTCCCCTCTAGACACCTCTGTGGTATAATGCAATGTTCTGTGTAAGTCTCCTGAGCCAGGAAAACAAGGAGCACAGGGAAAGGCTAGTCAGAGACAAAGGGAAAATAACACACTAAAATAACTGGGCCATAGAACTTCTGTGCCTATAGCAGGAATCTGAGAGTCAAGCTGAGTTTCCTACACCCACAGACTTTACCTCTGGTGAACAAAGTTCTGCTCTTGAGGCTGTTTTGCCCTGTGACTATTCAAGAGGTCCTTCACACAGGCCCTCTTGTGGGGCACATACATAATCGTTAATAGTTACTTACACATGAGGATAAGATGAGATCAGATTTGTCCAAGACAGAAGGATCAGACCCATGTATACACAGATGTATAGTACTTGCAAAGGCAGCAGGTTCATAAAAGTGCATTCAGTGCCTTGTTGTCCTGATAGCTGGTATACAAATAGATCTGTCCTGTGCTTCATTGCAGAGAACCCAAGGAGGATAGAAAGTAATTCAACAGTACATCTGCAGAAGGTATGGAGACATTTACAGAAGCCACAATGAAATGAGGCACATGTCTTGATCCATTGATCACAGAGCCTGTAGCTCCAGTTATGGAGGAAGGTGAAGTGATAATAAATTTGACACAGCATCTCTCAAAATCTGGCTAATAAAATTACTTCAGTTCAGCTTGGATCAAACCACATGGGATGCCAGGGAAAACAAGCCGAGTACTGTAAAGACATCATCTTATTTAGCATTGTGTTTAGCTGTGGTGCAGGGCTCTCACACACTCTCATCAATCCTACTAAGCCCTGTTTCATATGTATTTTCAGTTGCTGTAAGCAACATTATCAACCAAGACGTGTATTACACTCAGGAGTGTTCCCTAAACAGGAGCTGCTCACACACCCTGCAGAAACCACATACTATTGACAGAATAGCAAGAGATGATATCATACAGGAAAAATTACCTGAAAGGAGAAACACTCTCCAGACAGCTATTTTCATGTAAGAAGACCATGGAAAGGCAGTAACATGGGAAATGAGTGGTCCTGGGCCATGGGGAGAGTGGGGGGAAGAGTTCAAACAAGGCCACAGTAGGAATTAGCTGTCACTGAAGCTCATACAGATTTGGCTACACTTTGAAAGATAAATGAAGAATCCTAGCAGCAGGAATGAACATGGGGATCTGACAGCCTCTTCCCTTAGTCCCCACACTCCATCCTGCAAAAAAATGGAACTGGAAAAGCCATGGACTCATGCAAAAAAATGGAACTGGAAGCCCCAGCATGCAAAAGACAGACTGAAAGGCACACTGAAAGGTGAATTTTATGAGGATGGATGATCCAAGCACCATTAAGAAAGCTCAGCTAAGTCTCATCTAGTTCAGCAGCTGAGGGTCCAGACAGAGTAGTTTCACAGTCTGCTCTCCTACTGTGCGTGTGCAGAAAAGTAGGAAGCACAGAGGCAGCCATTGCAGCTGGAGGGGAGAAATCGTCACATCCACTTTGTCAACACTGAAGAATCTGGGCTGGCATTTTTCTCTTCCCAACAGTCAAATCCCACCCTACCAGCTGCACGTCACAGCTGACCTCCAGTCAGGACCTATCTGAGTCAACATCAGGCAATTAAATCATGTAACAGCAGCTTCCCCCACATTGTACACATGTAACTTCTCTCCTGGCAGGTCACTCCAACAGCCAGGGGAGCAGAGCAAAGTGGCTCCCTCTCTTACAGCCATGCAGACACACACCAGCATTCAGCTTGGTGACAGACCCCAGAAAGAACTGTTTCTGTTGCAGTGTCTCTAAAGAGAGTACAGCCCCAGTACCAAACTGACAGAGGCAGATTCCTTCCCCCTTCTTTAATCTGAGAAGCTCTGACCTTAAAGTACAGACCTCTTTCCACAGGAGCAGGATGCCTGAAGAGGAAAGAGACATGAAACACATTAAATACCCAGAAGTGATTAAATTGGATTGATGAGGAAGTCAGGAAAGGTAACAACCATGGGATTATACTGTCAATTCTAAAAAACCACAGTGACTGTCATAGCACCGCATCCAACAGAGAGTGGCTGTGGTGTTGTGGTGTGCTCTGGCCAGTTTCGGTCTATCTCATGGCCAGGCTCTGCTATGTCCCCTCCCCCCCCACCCAGTATCGGTTCTCCACCCCAGGGAGGGCTCTGTATTGTGTAATCCTAGACAAAGCCCACCAAATTCAAACCCCACAGTGCTCCCCTATTGGATGTTGTACCCTCCCCCCGCCCCCTCGTGTCTGTATTTATGTATCTGTAACACGCTGTGCCGGTGCTTCCCCGGCACAATCCAGTGTCAAATAAACTATCTGGGAAGCCCCTCCGCCTTGTCTCTCCTTCTTCGGCGCGCCTGTACCATCGGCGGACGAGGTGAACCCCTACAGGAACTTCGCCAGCCCACCCGTGCCTTGGAGCAGCCCAGACAGTCCCTGGAACCGCGGACAGACATGCAGTGCCTCCCCGGAGAGCACCGCAGCACTGTGGTGCCAATAAGTCATCACCAATGGCAAAGTGCAGTTCTATGTTAAAAAGTGGCTATGTTAAAAAAAGAAAAAAGAAAACAAGGAATGTTCCTTTGTTACTCAGCAGGTCTGTTCCCTTCTGGGTATCCATCAGAGCTGCTGACTTCAGTGAAAAAAAATATATAAATAATTCCAGCTTTTACATCTAGTTGACATCACACAGCTCCATACCAAGAAAGGCAGCCGGTGTCTATTAGTACCCCAACAATGTCACCAATCTGGGAGACTGAGCTGGTGTTCCTTCTGATTCATATACAACAGCCTTGTTAAACTGCAATTAGAAGGTCCAATCCTTTTTGCAGCCACCCCTGTGCTTTGTCATTGAAAACAATAGGTTTCTGCAGGTGTCAGTGGAAGAAGAATTTGAAAAAAATTGGCTTATGTGCGTGCCATTTGGTCTACTGAATCCTTACAGCCGCTAGGAACACAAGGAAGAGAGTGGCTATGAGAGTGCCCCTTTAAAATAGTATGAGATAGCAATTTAATGAAGTAAAACCATGAATATCTGACATGGCACCAAACTGACATGAACAAAAGGAGAGCCCAGGTGAGGCCACATGTTATCCAGAGAAGATTACTTTTGCTCCCACAATAAGCAGAAGGAATTACCTCCAGCAGTACCAGGGGCAATTGCCTTTACTGCAGCTGGTATCACAATGAACAATATTGTACATGCCTCCCCTGCACTTGGCTGTGGCTCACCAAGGTTGTGAAGGAAACAAACTGAGATCATCTTTATATACAATTACATATTCAACATTTTGCCCTTTCCATTGTCAGTTGTTGAGTCTTCCCTCTCATCTTAGAGATGATTGAGCATCCATGAGGCAGGGATGTTGCATTTTTAAATGCCAAACATATAATAAGAACCTAAAGTAAAATAATCAGGAGAGCTGATGGATGTCTTGTCTCATTCTAATTTTAAGGAAACACAGTGTCCTTCAACCTGCAGACTTACTGTCAGTCATTATTTTATTTACAAGGAATTGGGTGCAACAGGAAACACTACCCGTGTATGGGGAGCTGTGCACACAGATGAGACAAAAAGGAGCAAAAGACTTCATCTCCAGGTTAGCTATCTCATGCAGCATCAGAGTGACTGGTCAATATTTAAGAGTGGTTCAGCCCATGATATTAGAGAATAGATTTTTGCATGATTGCCTGTAAAGGAACATCCCCATCTTTATTCCCCACCCTTCCAGAGAAGCAACTGCAAATATGAGGAAATAGGCTTTATCAAGTCAAAATCGAGGGTAGCTTTTTTCTTGATTTAAAAGATGCTTATTACCACAGATCTCCTGAGCAAGTATCCCAAAGGGTAGGTTATGGGAAGCCTAGTCCCACTACTACCCAGTTATAACTTTCCTGGGGAGAAAACTGCATATTGGGCAGCATTTGCCACAATTTTAGAAAGAAACCACCACCTAGGAATCCGGATGTTTCAATCTGAATCTCACACAAGCAGAAGTCAAGGGACGTTTGTCAAAAGGGAGAGAATACGGTATAAGAAAAAGCAAAGATCACACTGCACTGAGGATAATAGGCAAGAGTCAATCTCCATCAACAGACTAGTTGAAGATAGCTAATGTTCTAACCTTGGCTAGAAGGCAAATAGTAAACTCAAGGCAAAAGGTATTGGTGCAAAACCTGACAGAACAATAATACTGACAAGGATCCTCCAAAGAATCAGATCTTGCTGGCCAAGTACAATCACAGTGTATGTTCCCAAAGACAACATTTGCATGGCAAAAAAAAACGACCATAAAGAATTTGCACAAGATGGACATGAAGCAAAGAAATTAAAGCATATGCTAGTAATCCAAAACTAATACTATCTATGACTTCTGGCCTCAAATATTTCATATTAAAGCATTTACATACTCTACACAGAGATCCCATAAAGAAGAATGAAGTCACAGTGAAACTGGGAGTTGATGTCAGCAGGCACGAGAAGATGGAAAATGACATAAACACGGTCTTGATTCAGTCTCTGGAAAAGAATGGAGCTTCCCTGTTCTCTCATTAAGGAGATCTTGGCACAAATGGGGGCTGTGCATTCATCACCTCTGAAGATTTGCTTCTTTTCTGGACAAAGTGCTGCCGGGACAAACACTTAGCTGGCGATAGTAAGAGGGGACTCAGTCCCAACTACAGAGATCCTTTGACCTGTAGTTGCCTGTAGTTGCCTGACAACTTGAGGGAGACATTAAGGCAAAGCTGAGCATATCAACAGACCTCATCCAGGAGCTTCTTTAAATCTACATTATTTCTATTTTGAAGCCTAAAATTGGCTCACTCTTAATGGTTTGCTCATCAGCACCTGGCATTCGCTAGCACTCCACAGTAGCCAGTCAGCCACGAGACACATACCTAACTGCCTCTTTGAAAGCACAGTTACCAAGTCTACATGGATTGCTGTCCAGGCTACACATACACTGCGTGAGCTTTTAAACACAGCACTGAGAAGTACAGGTATTTCAAAGTCCTCCTCCTCTGAGCATTGACAGAATGGTTCAGTCACAGGGAGGCAAGGTGCCTCAACCCCCTCTACTACAGGAAAGCAGACATGTTTGGGCCACATCACAACTGCTCCCAGAGAGCATCCTGTAAGAATAATTTTGAGCAGGTTGTCTGCAACTTCCAGAGGCACACAAGCATACTGGCCACTTGGAACTCAACCAGCACATTAGTTTGGCCTCCCTGACACAGAGAACCCTTAGCAGCAATAAAGCAGTCCAGATAATGACTTTGTGTCTTGTTCTAAAATCCATAAAATTCACAAATCCGGCATTCTTCACTTCAAGCCTTCATGATGCTGCTCAACCATGACCCAGACAGAAGACACTGGTCCAATACCAACCATGAAGACCTCCCCTCCATATGGCAATGCCCAAATTCTAGCTCATTTGGGCACATAATGTTGGGAAACCAAAATCTGAATAAAAGCAAGCTT
Organism: Pomatostomus ruficeps; assembly: GCA_013400735.1. Taxonomy (NCBI): domain Eukaryota; kingdom Metazoa; phylum Chordata; class Aves; order Passeriformes; family Timaliidae; genus Pomatostomus; species Pomatostomus ruficeps. Next base: position 31,885 of record VYZT01002619.1, read on the forward strand.
GGAAACTCATTCTGTACTCTAGTCCTAGTTTTTCAAATCCCCCATCTCTAACAAAAAAATCTGTTGGCTTACAGAGAAGCATGTGTTTCTAGCAGTTATATGGGAGCTGTTAGATTTTACTATTCAGTTACCTGACTGAAAAAAAAGAAATCCCCTCTGTTGGTTTATTAATCTGTCATAACAAGATTCTTCATAATTAGTTTGTCCCTAACAGTTGCTTTGTAATGGTAGTGAGAGAATATTTCAGGAATGGCAATTACCTCTGGTGTCAAAATGATGAGGAAAACAAATGTTCAACCATCAACAAAATGCAGTGCCTTTTCCACTCCCACCTGATGGTGGGTGACAGCACTGCACATCAGAATTACAGTGTGGTTAATTACTAGGCATGTTGCTATTGAGAATTCATTTCCCCACTTGAGAAGAAATTTATTGAGCAATGCAGGTGGAAGGAGGGGCATCTGTCACTGGGACGGGGGTCCTGTGGGTAAATGGTCTTACCAATACATTGCTTCTTTTTTAATTTACTATGCATATGTCCAACAATTATAAGCAGTGAACACTATTTGAAGGAACTTTCCTTTATTAGCTACACGTACATCCCACCATTTCAAAGATTTGGCAAAAGGAGAGAGCTTGACCTCTTTATTGTTACTTTATTTAAATTTAGTATCCTTCAAATAAAATTCAGGGCTGCATTAGTCACCTCACTCCATCCATATTACTAGGAAACATAGTGGGTTTTAGGCTGTTTGTAAATGGAAGAGTTCCTTGGGCAGTGAGCTCATTGGATTTCAGCATGTTGTGGAACCTGACATCTGCCTCTGGAGTGAGATTTACAGGAATGAAACAAAGGCACACCGTGTGGAGGTCGTCTTCTCAGATGAGGACCAAGCTGTGCCAGAGCTCAAAATCCTACTCCAGAGAGGGACTGGGAAGACGAAACCTGCCATTTTGGCTGCCATTGACACAAGCGTGCAAAGCCGCAGTCTGGGAGAGCTGTCCTGCCTGGGCTTGGCCATGTATCCTCCCAGCACCTAGGCCTCAGTTCTCAGAAAATTAAGATTGTGGCAAATCTCTCCCCTCCTGAGTTACCAAGGAAGGTGAGGCCAGGTGGGGTAACCCTGTATCCAATCTGCCAGCAGGGCAGGGGCCAGGGAAGTGGCAGCCAGGGCTGAGGCATCAGTGGGCAGAGGTAAGGGCAGAGCTGCAGGAGGCAGATAGCGGATTCAGGCCTGGTACAGCATGTCAGTACAAGTGAACAAAGCTCAGCCAGTGCAGGGCTGGTGTGGGGAGCTGCATGCGTTCAGATGGGGATACACCAGGAGAGACGCATGTGTGAAGCTGCTTCTGTGTGCATTTTGCTCAGTACTTAACCACATTACCAAACACTCGCCATCTTAAAATCAAAACATAAGTTTAAAAGAATCAGACATCACCCTCACTTCTGGTACAGATTCAGTCCACTTTGGGAAGAGTGGAAGTCATGGAAAGTTGCAGAGGATATAACCCTGCCAGTCAAGGTGGCAGGAGCTGGTATTGCTCTTGGGAGCTCCTCACATGCATCAAATTGCAGTCACCTCTTGTCTTCAAGCACACAGTCCTGAACTAGCACCAGCTCAGAGTGAGGAAAGTGCAGTTCCAGCTAACAGCCTTGCTGTTTCTCAATCCCCATCACTCAGGAGCCATCACTCCAATTTAACATTCCCCAGTCAAGGATCACTACTCTGTATATTGGCATGGAATAACTCCCAATTCAGACTGACACAGCAAAACCTCAGCTTACTGCAAGAAATAGAAGCAGGAAAGTTGTCCTGGAGAGGAAGAAGAGAGACAGAACCGATGATACCAGGGCACTGGAGAGACAAAACAGCTCCTGCTGGGCTCTGGAAATGCCCAGCTGTGCTGCCTGACTGTGAATGCAAAGGAAAGGTCCCGAGGGAGAAAAGCATATCTTCCCTACTTCTCTTCACACAACAGCCCTACAATAAACAAAGCCTGCTGCCCTTCAGCAGTTCTGTAAAAAAAAACTTATGTTTAGAAAAACCCTACAATAACAAACAGGCTGCACATTTACAGAGTTCACAGGCAACTCAAAATGAGTACATTTTCAAACAAAGACTGGACAGGCAGTAAAGACATTTTAAGAGATGGGGGTTTTTTGGAAAAGCAATTCTGCTAGTGACCTTTTCAGTGAATTTACCTCTAAATTCAGTAAAACTAACAACACAGTAAATGGATCCAGGCTTGGCAGAAGGCATTTCATAAAATACTCGGCAGGTTCATATATGTGCAAGCTCACACAAAAATTCCTTTTTAAAGTGGAGCTAGGAACAGAGTGGAGGCTTTATAAAGACAACTCTTAATTTATCGGCTGGCTGTGGTTCTCTTCCATGTCACATCGGCTCAGTACACTGACAAAAACAAGTTGTTACTGGTGTCAGACCTGCCAAAATGATGCTACTGCAGAGGAAGGAGCAGCAAGCTGCTCTGAATGATGCACCATCAGCAGAACTTGCAGTCACTGAGACACAACTCTCAAACCAAAAAAGATCCAAGTAAACAAAAAACCCAATAAAAATAAAGATACCCCAAGCCAGTTCTACAGGACCAAAAGTAGGCTTAACTAGGGGAGCAGTGAAATGCAATTACCATCTTGGACTGACTCTTCCAAAGCCATCTTTGAACCCTTGACTCTGTTCAAAAGTGGCTACTTCACCATAAGCACTCCTATCTGAAAAAACTGGCACATGTGTACAGGCAAACAGATGAGTCTGTCCGGATGTACAAAAATGCACATTTTTAGGCAGGGTACCTGAACGCTCCAGTATATAAAGCAAGGAGTAGCTTTAAAACCTGACATTGAACAATACTTTTTGGTTTATTTCTAGAACTAAATCATCAACTACTCTAGTTCAAGAGAAACATAGCTTCCTTTTTTCCTAGTCTACAGGGCTTCCTCAGGCCTAACAGAGTTCTGCCTGGACCTGGGGCACCAGATGGAAGAATAGAGCAGTTCCTTTCAGAGACACCTTTTCCTCAAATATGCAAACAGCATAGCCCCCACATATGTTAAAAGGATTTGCCTGGAACCCACTAAGATGTCTCCCACATTGCAAGCAAGTCCAGAGGAGTGTTTGCAAGACACCGCCCACCACAGCAGTGCCATCACCACTGACTTAACTGACTAAATGAAGACACTTGACAGGTAAGGTAATTGTGAGCTGCCCTCCAGCACATTATTTTATCAGATCCACTTTGGGGAGAATGTGATAAGGTCACTGGTCTTAGTGCAAATCTATAATATTCAGTCCTGCTCTGAAATTCCAACCTGGCCTGATACATGGAATATCCTCTGCATGTAACCTATTCTCTTCAGCCCTGGTTTTACATCTAATTTGTACTCCTAATCTGGTGTCTTTCAAGATAGTGTTTCACTGCAAGCTAACTACAAGAACCTTAGAAAAGGGATCCGAATCTACAATATGGGTCTTGCTGAGGACTCAAAGGGCAAACAAAACAACACTTCAGAAGTCTACTTTGACATTGCAAGCATATGTCTCTATCCCCAAACGAAACTTTTGAGTATCTTTTTCCTAGTCTCAGATAAGGTTATTTTTACTCTCACGTCTGAGGTCTTCCTGTTTTTAGAATAGGTTAAGTACTGGCTACCTGTCAGCTCTACTGATTTTACAGGTGGCCTCCAACAACCATATGGGCCATTCCCTTAAAAGTTGGACTCGATCCTTGTGGGTCTCTTCCAATTTAGAATATTCTGTGATTCTGTGTACCATATAAACTGGTCAGTAGCTCAAGACTACACAGTCCTTCATTATGAAAACATCCCTAATCAGGGCCTGATCCCACATCAATGAGATCAGCCTTCAGTCACTCACAGTGGTGATGCCTGATGGTTTTTAATCTTTTCTTTTATACTCTTTTTAAGCATTTTTATACCCTTTCTCTTTCCTTATACCCTTTTCCTTTCCCTGTACCCTTCACAAACACTCCCCGTACCCTTAGCACTGCATGTTTATAACTTTGGAGTTTGATATTTAGTTTAGTTTGGGGGTTCTCTGAGCGGAGAAGACAAAACATCCCTACTATCTCAAAACTAGAGGCTGTAGGATTTGCGGTGTCCATAGGACGGTCAGGACAAACGGAGATCTCTATGTTTAGGTTTTAGAACATGAGGTTTATTGTAGAAGGCGTGGGGAAAGAAAGACTTACGAGGAGCTGCAGGATGCAGCTCCAAGCAGGCCAGAGAAGTGAGGGAGAAGAGAAGGAAGAGAGCAGAATAGAATGCAGAGTGCAGAACAGAATGAAGAGAGCAGCATAGCATGCCAGAATGAGCGTTTACAATACAATAAATCATCTTCTGTGTTGAATATTCTGATTTCCATTGACCAATCTAGAATAAGCTACAAATCTTACAACATTTGCCTACAGCCTATAAGAATCATTGCATTCGCCTATGGCATTACACTTTAAACACTAAAAGTTGCTTTTTGGACCCTCTGATGGGTTTGCAGGGTCTCTTCTGACCCTTGGACCTGCCTGCAAGCTGAAGGCATTGTTCAATCAAATGGGGATTACCTCCAGCCGGCCATACCATTGTTTTCCAGTTGTTCAGTAACTGGGGTTGGGTAACCCAAAGCTTGTCTTCATTTCAATCTCACCTATAGTTTTTGCTAAGTAATCATATCTATATGGTTTCCCTATTCCAGCTTCCCCAACAAGAGGCTCCAACCTTGGACGGAGCCTTCTCTCTGGAACATGTTTTTAAGCTAGGCTGTAGTCTCATTTTGGGGGGGATAGGTGGACAATTACCTCATTTGTTATGTTTCTTATTGGGAGATTTTAGGTAGATATGCTAATTTGTGAGGTCCATAAAATTGTATACACGTTGTACACGGGAAGGTGTTTTTTTTATGTGGGGGCGGCTCAGTGTGTTTTCACCTTTGACAAGTTGTACACCTAGGATCCTATTAAAACCAAGGCAATACCCTTTTTTCCCTATACTGCTGTGTCTGCCTCTTATTTTTACCAGCTCTTAAGGCATCAGTGGCATCCTAAGTAATTTCTGCTTTTTGTTTCCCTCCTTCTTTACACAGACCTTCAGCCTCTGAGAAATCCCATGTTCACATCTATTTGCACCACTCACATCTAAGGTGGAAATCTAGGCAAATCAACCATGACCATGAGCTCTTCAGAGAAGATACCATCTCTTGCCATACCTTTTGACTTTGCATTGTTCATTTCACACTGGGACTCAAGGCATAGTCCAAACACTAAATAAAACATGATTATTTCTCCACTGCTCATTTGTTCTTTTTATAATGTTTCTCATGATACAAGCTCCTTGCAGCCTACATCCTCCCAGGGCTTCCTAATGATTTCCTCACTCTACCAGAGAGGATGTTCTTCAGATACTGCTCTGGCTACTATGTACCTCTCCAACAGCTTTAAAGAAGCAATGTGATGAGGTCCTCAGGGATTCAAATGAAAAGGGATAGCCCCACCTGGAGGAGAGACAGCTAAATGCTCCCCAGGCACACTGTCACTGCTGCTGGGAAGCTGAGAGAGACAACTAAGGCAAACTGAGTGCCTGACAACTCACACTCATGCTCCTGAAGCAAAGCACTTCAGGGACAAATATGCACAGCCAGGAAAAAAGATGCAATAAATGAGGCACTGCCTCCTTGCCCTCACTCCTCTCCTTCTTCCTCCTTCAAAAATGTCACAGTAGATGGTCCATTTCTCTGAATAAATCACTGCAGATGACTGAAGAACATCTTCATACACATCTGGGCACAGATCCCCTAAAAAATGGACCTTCCTAATGCTACAAAATTAAAGCCTAGAGATGCTATGGCCAGAGCATTCAGCTGACACCACTCCAGAAAGCACAAGGAGGAAGAGGAAGTGTCTTATAATTACAAGATTTATTTTACAGCTTGTTATGTGTTCTCAGTGCAAAGCTTTCATACTTTATGTGCTGGCAGGAAGTTTGCTAGACAGTGCTCAAATGTAGAGTCATCAAGCCACCAGCTGGCCCTGATAGTAGCTTTTTTCGACTGCATTACTGTCGACCATGCCTTTCAGATGAAGCGATATCCTGGGGAGCACACAATAGGGCAACCAAACATGATCAACTCAGGGACTGCGGATAGGCTCTGAAGATCTTCACCTCTCTATTACTGGTTCCCATTTAGTTTGGTGGCAGAAAGTCACTGCCGCCTAATGGTTATTTTGTTTCATAGGGAAGTTCATTTGCTTCTCACCTCAGCTCACCAAAGGCTGAAGCACAAGTAGACCCACCACTGCACTCACTGGCTCTGGTGTATAACAGCCCACAGACCCCATCCACAGCTGTCTTTTTGAAGGAATGCCATGGAGAGTTCCTGAGGACTTCTCTCTGCAGATGCAGTCCACCGCCATCAGGAAGAAACTATTTTAGGACATCACTTAATATTTAAGGCACACAGTGTTACTGAATCACAAGAGAAGTCCAAAGACACAGGCTATTTCCTTGGTCTGAAGTATCCCAGAACTGTAGATTATGTTTGAAAACACACATACATGTCCATTCATTCCTGTTCTTTCCAAGATCCTTCAGTTGGGCAACTTCACTGTGAAATAAAACTCATTTTGAAAACACCCACTCTGCTGTGAGAAGCAAACATAGCAAAGCCAGGAAGAGCCTCAGAGGAGCAAGAAATCGTATTCTGTATAATGATGGCACAAGGTTACACTTTCCAAATATTTGCCCAGGTACTGACAGCCCAATAACCATAAGTTTGAATGAGGAGAACATCCTCATTCTGTTCTCAAAAGGATGACTTTTAATTAACCTCACCAAATGGCTTTTCTCTGACAAAGCAATTTTGTAGCCAGTGAAGTTAATTCAAGAATGGATTCCCACTGTCTTCTGAGATACCTTGACCACAGATCCATTTTCTCCTTGCTGTCTCCTCTTCATTACAAAAAACCCAAAATCACAGCAGTAACCTTTTGTCTTACAGAGGAAAACAACAAAATTATGTCCTGCTCAAGATTTTCAGCTGTGGCCACTTGTGCCAGAATCTGCAAGACAGATTTTGACCCACTGCAATCCTCTTATTACACTGACAACTCAAAATTCCATTGATACCAGCCCTTAAACACACTGCATGTTGTGACACACCTCCTGACTGACAGAAGGATCAAAGGAAATTGATGCCAGCAATGTAGGAAGTGTCACTCAAGACATCCAGATGCTACACTGAGAGGAATACCACTGGAAATGTCACACGGTAGGCTGATTTGATACTGAGGAGACAAACACTGCGAAGGGCCAGCCAACACTCAAGGAGCCAGAAGAATATCAGAGAAATGTAGCCTACAGAATAAAATGGTTTGTTGAGAAAACAATAGGTAAGGAAGTGGCACTGAGCAGGCTGCCCTCCTTCTTGCTCTGGCCCAGTGCAAGCAGGAACAGAAATGAAAATAAATGCCCAAGCTTACATGTGCAAAGATGTCCAGAATCATTTAATGAAACAGACATGAAGTGAAGAAAGGTCATACCTCCCCTAATGCTCCTGACACTAGACCTACAGACATATGATGTCTTGAGGCCAACCATGGCTACCACTGGCCTTGACATCAGTACACTGGCATTACCATCATATGCATGAAAAGGGTCCACACACCAGGAAAGGACCCCTAACTTGGGAGAAAGATTGAGCTTCCAATGTAGTTGAGCCACCAGTGGTGAAATGAAGCAACCACTGAGAAGGACATAAATCATCTCTGCTACAGGCAGGGGCAGGAATGAAAAATGGCTGTTGCCGAGGAATGGCTATGAGTGCCATCTGGTAGGTGGATTCTCCTATCTCCTAGCTGACAGAAGATCCAGGGAGAGGCAAACTAACCTCAGGATACACAGTAAATTCCCATCTACTGTTTGCTGCCTCATGGAAAGCAGTAAAACACCCCCAGTCTGCAGACCATAAAAAAATGCTGAGAACTGAGGGGCTTAGCATATTAGCATCAAAAGTGGTACACAAAGGACAGAAATATATAGTAAAATTGAAGATAATTCCTTGGAGCTAAGCAGGAACCTGGCTAAACATCCCTGGGGAACCCATTTCCTTCTTAATCTGCTTTGCATTTAACTGTTTCCTAATTACTATGTCCCTGTTTGGCCCCAGTAGGCTCAGGGAATGGTGCCGCCACTGAAGCTTCCCATCTCTCATGCAAGGCCATGGGTAATTTAGAGACTCCAGTTTAATGTCTCACTGGGAATCCATGGAGAACAAGTTAAGCATTATTTGCACTGGAGTAGCATCACGAGTATGCTGAGTACCAGGAGGAGATCCACAGAAAAAAGTTTTTCCACTCCCAGCTGCAAGCATGTCACAGACATATATGCAGCTGCAGCCCCACACTGGAGATAAGAGGCAGAACAACCACATTCCAACCTTTTGGCAGTATCAGCAGTCCCATGGTCGCTAAGTCTCACATACACACACACACATACAGATATACCCTGCCTCACAGAACTTCTCTTCTAGGCATAGCACCAAAATTGCATCTGGAAATCAGCAGCCAATTCATACATATGCTTAAAAGAAAATTCCAAACTCTCAGTATATGAAGAGGCAGTTAAACTGGCCTCACTAGAAGGGCAGACACAAAGAGAGTACGATGAAGGACTGAGAGTACCAGGGATCTATCCAGGACAAAAGCTAGTAGAAGCAACATCTGGATAAGGATTGTTAAAACACAGCACTGATTTGGGAGGAGCATTCACATCCTCTTGGCCCCATCCAGTGACTAATTGTAAGTACCAACTCCAGTGAGGCAACTTCTTACAAGTCATTCTGAGCTAGTACAAGACCAACAAAACCAGCTGCCATACGGAGTTAAAAGAGCTGTAAAGTGATAAAGACTTGGTTGCTATCCACTTAAAAGTGCACTGAGATAAACAGTTAGGTGTGCAATTGCCTAGGTCCAAAATACCTCCCATGCCAAACTGATGCTTCACTAGCACACGCTCTACAGGAACGCTGCTGAGGAACCCACAAGTGCTGCTCCTGCCAGGCTCAGTGGTGACACTCCATAACATCTTTCAACAGCAGGACAGGCTTCCATTGGTCAACGAGTTTCACCAACTCAGCTATGCCTGTGCCGACTTCCTCCTATCTCCCAACTCATGCCACTTTACGCAGCCGAAGGCTACTGCTGGCCATGCTGGCATGCTGTGCTTGCCACTGGTTCTGCCAAACGCAGGGGCTGACTCAGCTAGTCTTGGCTGCCAAGCAGGGAGGCCACAGCTTCATGCAATGCTAGCAAACAGGGCCCTTTCTGGCTGCTTGGGGCATGGATTGATAAACCGTCAAAACCTGCATGACAGAGGTTAACGAAACCATGGAGATACGCGGCAAAAGGTGAGGAATTTGCAATGGTTGCTGCAACTTCTGCCAAATGATAAGCTGTCCACGGCACTGGTAACTCCATAACTTGTGTGTCACTCAAGGAAGTGACACGCAGCCCTTCTGCAAATCAGATTTCAAAGGTACAGGGCAGAGACATGGGCAGATGGACACTGAAGCTCCAGACACCAAAACATCTATTTCCAGTTTATGCCAGGGCATCAGTGCCACTTACCTGGGATGGGTAGCTATATCAGAACAGCTTAGCATCTTTAGACAGGAGAGGATGAGAACAAGCCCAAGGAAGCCATTCTGCAAACCATTCCAAATACACTAGGACCATACTGATGATGTGGATTTTCTGCCAGAGGAATACTAAAACATGCTGGAGTCCCATGTCACTGATTCCTAGGCTGGAATGAAAGGTGCAGCACAAGAGTTGAGAGGAGCAGTGGGGGCGCTTGTCTTCCTTCTCACTAGAAATGCTTTTGCTATTATTGTTAATTACTGATATCAAAACACAACAGTGTTTTTTGCAATGAGGTGTACACTTCTTTGCACAGTTCTCATTTCCTCAGAGATCTGCAAGTCTGATTCATCTCTATTATTTTCTTTTCAACACAGTCCTTTTACTTAAATCACTCAGCCTTCATGTTACGGCCATTACCAAACAATAAGCAGAATAAGAAAGCACTGCCATGCCACTCTCAGCAGCTGACCTCCACGCAACCAGTCTGGGCAGCAGAGATCTGGTAGCAGAGCCCAAATGTATACACTAAGGACTTGAGTTTCTACTGGACTTAAGTGAGCACTGGACGCATATGGCTACTTTCGACAAAGGACCTTCTCCACTGGGCCATGCAAGCCCTGCAAGATGCTTATCTAATACGGGGCTGTTATCTAATATTGCTGTTAACAATCTGGAAGAAAGCATATTGAATTATTAAACTGACAGCTTTATAGCAATGGCTTTGGCAACACACCTGTGCCTTGCAGTTTCCAAGGAACACAGTTCAGTGCTATTACCTACCTGTGATTTGAGGAATTCATACTCCTCTGATCCATATGGGACACTCCGAAGAGAGGTGAGGTAGTCATAGGTGATAACTGCCGTCTGCAAATGAAACCAGAAATGCTGAGCAAGCTCTGCAGTTATCAAAACAATAAAACTTCTGTTAAAGAGAATGTATGTACCTTAGGCTTCAAAGTTTAGGCTCCACAGTGAAGCCTATGGCAACAGACTCATTAATAAATTAAATTAAAATATTTTAATTTCAATGAACACTTATAAAAAAGCAGTGCAGGGGCCTCATTGATATGTAGCTATTAAAAATAAGCAACACTTGGCACTCCTATACTATCTTCTATTTGAGAAGCTCAAAGCATTTTCCTAATCTCCGTACAGCACCTTGCACAGCAGACTCCCATCTTCAGTCAGCCATCTGGGATTTCCACAATAAGGTCTGCTGCTAGTAACAGAGGCCATCCAGACTCTGTTTGCACCCCATCAGTTATCCCACACTTCATCTTCACACCTCCAAACTGCCTAACCAGCTTGCTCTGGGTAGAGGCTCAGCCAGGAACAGAGTGACTGAAGACAAGCTCACAGATTAGCATAAGGAGCAGTACTTTTGGGGATATTCAACTGCACAAAGCACTATGGGGCCAAAGGGTCGAATACCCCATTACAAAACCAGGATATGGGATCCAGCTAAAGCCTGTTAGTTAGACATTGCCATGGACAATGGAATTATATTCTTAAGTAACTTAATGGTGTCTGAAAATACATCTAAGGTATTTCACAATTCCTATCATTAAAGTTCCTATCTTTCCACAGTCAGAACATCAGTGTGAGGAAGAGAAACATACATTTCATGTTTGGAGGGAGAGAAGGGAATGACACCTAGAGGAGCCTGTCCACTAATGTGTCATCTGAACTTCAAGATCCTTGCCATGAAGAACTATTTGTGTAACTTCCATTGAAAGTCAGTTTTCCTAAAACCTCCCTACTGAAGAGGTAGCATTCCATTCTGGTATGTGATAGCTGCCCCACCTTTCACCAGGAAGGGCACAAAGTATAGTCAACATATCATGAAAACCAGGCAGGCAAGGGAATCACACCTGGTTTGATACAAAGCCAGTGGAACTGAAAATAGGGAAAGTGTCAAAAGCTCAGAAATGCATACAAGAGTGGACCAAGCTGGGAAGCAGTAACAAACAGACACACTCCCTCCTTGTGGAGTTTAGGCTTTTCTTGTTTCCTGTTTTCCAAATTGTAAACTGAGCACAGAAAATGCTTTTTTCTGCCTTTTCAGGCTCTCTTGCCCCTGGTGAACTCAGGAGCTACACAGCTACAGAGACCATTCAGAAGAAAAATTTTTCAAAGCATATTCACAACCTCAAAGAACAACTTGGAAGGGGAGGGAGGTTCAAATCAGTCTTGCATGAAGGCATGAGTTGGTTCTTATTTTATCTCTGGTCCACGAGGGTAATTATCACCTCCAACTCAAAAAGAAGCAGCTAACAGATTGGCCTGTATTACAGAGGAAGAGGGAATTAATTAAGCGGTTGCTAATTACACTGTAATCTAAAACACTAAATTAATATTATGACAATCCTGATAGGCAACTCTGACATTGCCAAATCCCTCCCAGTGTCTAGCTACTTCACAGAATGTTCCTTCCACATAACCAAAACAACTGGTATACTGTCAAAAGAATACAGCAAATGCACAACGGCTCTGCCAGGTTTCTAATTTTACCAGAATACAGAAACTCTCTGCACCGTGATGCTGCCCACACCACTGACTTCGTTCTCATCCAAGACTAGTGCTGTCATTCATGTTACAGTGTGAGACTGAAGCTCGGAGTTATAAAAAGATACACAAAATCAACCAGTGTCTCCCTTTACAAATGCTGGATTATTTTCACTGAGCTTGCATCCTGTCCAGTGTTAAATGTCCCACTCGGTATCAATGAATTCTCAACACCATACACTCTTCCACTGCTCCTAAGCCTATCCTCAGGTCTTACCAAGTCATGGCACAGTGTTCCCCCTGAAAAGCTGTCTACCCATATATAAGCAAGAGCCAGTTCCCTAGACTGAGGCTTAAAAAGAAATTTTCTGCTACTGAGCTTCATCAAGCTCTTTATGGAGTCTGCAAAGAACTAATGAACCAACATGCTTAAAATACAACCAGACACAAATCTAATCACTCAGATGAAATCTGTCCAGAGTCTCATAGTTGTACATTAGGTTCCTTGATCCTTATGTGTTCTTTTCTTCAGGCTTCTCTTTTGTTTTCTTTGCCCCACCATAACTTGTCTTAAAGTTTTGTGTCTGTTGCTGCTGCACTTATTAGCTCTTAAAAATTGCAGTCTCTTCATTACAGTCTGCTTTTGCCTGGGTATAGTTCAATAACAGAATCAAGCATCCAGGTAGGGCTAGATTGAAGGACAGATAGTTTAGGTTCATATAGATGTCACCAATATCCTATATCCAAAATCACTTGTTTGCTACAGAGACTTAGCTTTCATTTACAAAAAGAACAATCCCAAAGCTGAGCTTCTTAGAAGTGAACATATCTGCTCTATTGGCTTCACCTGGTCTATGGCTAAGCAATGACAGCAGTTCAGGCTGCCTGTGCTCAGATGAGAGCTGACTTCTGACTGTCCAACAAGGAACAGGGAAGTCAAAGGTCACTGGTGCAGCAAGACTAAAGAATCTCTCAGAAGCAACTCAAACACATGTAGTAATATACACCAGAGGAAACAGAGAATTCAGAAAGAGACAGAACATTCTTTTTTTAAAGTATACACGCAGATTTAAACACATACTGTCATCACCTACAGAAGACTGAGCACTGGTAACTTGGTTTTGGGGGTCACTGCTTGCAGCTATGGGTGCAGAACCCTATAATGCATTTTAAAAGCAGGACCAGTGAAGCACTTTATAGCCAATGACTTGTGACCTCCCTGAAGGCAGAGAACATGCAAGTCAGGCATGTCTGTGATTTGCCAGGATCTAAAGCAAAGAATATTTCCTTTCCCCTACTCCCTATTCTTCAGGAAAGTAATCTCTCACCATCACTCAAAGACCAACTGCACAGCCTTATCACTGGAACTTCTCACTTATTTTTGTCTTAAACAGTAGATTACTACAAAAACAGTGGCTTAGGAAAGACTAAGAAATACTGGTCAAGCAGGCAGAATCAAGGGCAGATTGGAGAACCCAAACACACCGAAATAACAGATTCTCCTCCAGCCACATGAAGCTGCATTCCCTCTCCATGCCTCAATTTCCTGTGCTTTAAAAGGGAAAGAGCTGCTCCCAGCCACCAGGCAGCACTACCTTCTGGTCAGGGATAGAGCATGAAGCTTACCACTTATTAAGTAAGAAGAAAAGATTACAGTTTGTATTTCTGCCTTCACCCTTTCAAAATAAACATCAATTTTTCACAACAGTTTATGATGTTGCATGCACATGGCACCTGAGCCAACCCACAGAGCTTGTTTCTTATTGCATCTGCCCTCAGGAGCTGACTCCTTGCAAAACTCATTAATGAAGTGCTTAAAAGTCACAGAAAATGCAGACAGACAGCCGCTTACCACTGGGGGTCTGTAAATGATGGAGATTGTGGCCTGAAGTGACAGATGTATAATGCAAGTGAGATACAGGGAGACTGATACCCCCTCCAGAGTCTCTGCTCTCCATGTTCCTGGCTGCTCATGGATTCGTCAGTGAACATCCTCAAGGAGAAGGCAGCAGTCCCCATCCCCAGTTTTCTGAGCAATATCAGTGATGCTAGGCAGATACAGCATTTATTTTACAAATCTGGAAACCACTCCAATCTCAGAAGTATGTAATCACACAACCTCACTTTACTCTTGCTTTGAGAATGATCCTTGAAACACCAGTCCTTCCTTCCCCAAATCTCATACCAAGGGTCATAGGGCAATGGCTGCCCAAGTTTATCAATACAAACAGGATTCTTGTAACAAAATGTAAAAATGGCATATGCAGAGAAGAGTGTTTGAACTAAGTCACTCTTAAAAGGCAAGCGGGACACAACACCTGGGTGACTGACCTTAAAGGGTGGCTGAAGAAAATGTGGGCCCAAAGTGAGCCCTTGCTCTGAAGGTCCCACCCTATCCAGCAAAGCAGAGACAGCTCTCTGCAGCCCCATATCTCCATTTTTCTCTTTCTAAAATGTGCAAACAGCAGCTGTATTCCTTACATGCTTTCACCTCCTTTTTCCTCACTGCGTCAAGAACTTGAAGAGCTCCCCACGGACCTACAATTTCCTGAGCCAGCTGCCAACTGAAACTGCAGTGAGGGAATGCAGAAAACCCCAAGTTCTTGTGAACTTCAATTCCCTTGCCCATGTAGGAATCTTCCTGCACATTACTACAGTAGAACTTACCGTGGCAATGGCTCGGCCCACACGAACAACTCCAAAATCATTAGGATCCAGGAACTTGTTTCCATACAGATAGATGCCACAAGCAGCTGCTGTCAATGAGGCAAATTTCAAGGCCCTTAGTGCCATGACTGATGAACCCTGCAGAGACACAAAACAGTAACATCTGATAAGGACTTAGTGATCTGATGCCTACAGCTTGAGCAGACCTGACAATCCACGTTTTAATTGCTCCTTTCCTAATGACACATTGCTAGCACTGCCCCCAGCCCAGAGCTCAAGCAATCACCCAGCAATTGAGGGTAAATTGCTCATTGCTATTCCTAACTCAAAAGTGTCTACGGGCCACAAATCCAGAAGTATCTCACTGCTAGATCTTGCATATGTGCAAGAAGACATTTGTTCAGGATCCCAAAGGTTTTTCAAGGAGAAACAACAGGTGGACAGACAGAAGGAAGCATGAGATCACTTAAAGTCAATTCTGATTCTAGCAACAGGCACTTCTTCAACACAAAGTTTTGAAGGTATCACAGGGTAGGTAGATTGTAAGGGGACAACAGAAGATATAAAAAACCAGGGTTTAAAAAGACCTCTTGCAACATCAAGAGCACCCAAAGCTTGTTAGAAACTCTCCGAGGCTAGTTCTAAAAGTTCCACACTAATGATAAGTGGTCTAGGAAGCGGCAATGCATCCCAGGAGGTTGTATGCCACTCCAACAGTCAGTGCCAGATAACCAGAGAATGCAATGAAGCGGGGGGGGGGAGGACGGACCTGATCAGTGGCCACATGAGATTTGTTTTCTCACCATCACCACCATCCCATTCAAGTGCCAAAGGGGACTTACTGGCAGAACAGCCATGTGCAGGAATCTACAGCCTATTCAGGGCTCTGTCATAGGCCCAATACATGCCTGGGGTGAGACACTTCTCAACCACTATTTTTCTGTGAGACAAGGGTGGGCAATGAACACATTTCCCACAATAAGCACTTTGGATCACTACATTCATTGTTTGCAGTATATAAAGTAGCATAAACATGTAACTCATTTCACATTAACATATATATTTTCCATTTCTTTATGTCACTTTAGAGGACTCAGACCTGAAAAAAAATAACACCAAATTAGGTACATTTTTCTTTCATTTCCCCATGGCTGGTATTGGGCAGAAAATATGACTGACCATTCCTTCTGCGTCTACCACAAATCAAAAGGTATGGTCACCTACTCTACAAGCTCTCAAGAGCACCCTTGACATAGTGCAGGCTCTTACCCCACCAAGATAGAGTCTACTAATCCTCCCACTCCTAGGTTTGACTGAGAACTTTCCTGCTTCTCATTGTGAAGCTTTAGCAGGGTCAGTCTGGCTTGTGCCTTTTCTCTCAGAAGCCTTGTAACCAAAAACACATGCAGTGACACAGGTCAAGTCTTTCAAAAACAGTTCACAAGAACACAATCAGCAAAATAAGCTAATATAACACAAGAGACCTTTGTACATGAACCTTAGCTAAACTTTATTATTTCCTTTTATTTCCTTACAAGCCCTAGGTAATTGTGAGGCAGAAAAGCTGAGACATATTCTGTCAGTGCCTGTCAGAGCTGCCTGCAGCACCCCAGCTCTTTCTCCTGTCAGAACGGGTAGCTTGCTGACCAGGACTCCTTTGAATCTATGATCAAACTCAACAGAAAATAAACCTGGGCTCTTGACTGCAGCCAAATGAACATGCACTTCATAAAAAAAAAGTTGCCCTCCTTCCACTGCCTCACCGGAATTCTAGAAATTCTGGGGTTTCTTCCAGCAGGACCGATCTTTTTTGTACAGAGATCTCTTGTATCCTGTCACCTTCAAAAGTAATTTTCTGCAACATGTTTTAATTAAATCATTTGTGCTCCTTGTACATTTCTGTAAAATTTCATTTATTGAGAAGTGAAAGGTGCAGTGACATTTTCTTAACAGAAAATATGCCTCTCTTTTTTATTATTTTTTCCTTCACTTTCTCAATTACTAAAAGAACATTTTATTGAAAGCAAGATGCAGGTCCATCTGTTCCTGCATCTTATTCCTACCTGAAGCTATAATCTGCAGTTTGGTACATCACATCTATTGCCATACTCGCCAGCTGTACATCACGAAGAGAAGATGGGAACTTAGGTTGCAAATAAACAGGCAGAGAAGCAGAACTCCTCACCAAGAAAGTTCCTGCTTTTATTCTTAACGTGTTGTACCAATAAAAATGCAATAATTAAAACCCCTCCAATATAAGGTACAGAAACAGAATTCTCTCAAGTAAATTGTATTTCAAAGTTTTGCATAAGGTAGAGAGGGGCCTTTTCCATGCAAATGAGCCATTACAACACCCCTACGGATGTCTTAAGGGGCCTGTCAGCTGTGAAACAAGCCTTGGGATGTCACTGCCTCTCGTTATTACGCCCTGCGTTGATGGATCACCTCCAGCTCTTTTTTCACCTAGGTGAGGTGGCTTCTTTGACTTTCACACAACTTCGCGCACGTAAGGGTCCCTCGTGTTACAGCTGGGCTTCTCCTGTTCCCACCAGGGGCAGCCGGGCCGGTGTCGCTTCCCTGTCGGAGCTCCGAAGGTGACCCCACCGCCACTAGCCCAGGCCCGGGAAGCGGCGGCGACCGCCGACTGCCCCGAGGGCAGCAGGGACCCAGGGCCGCTCAAAGCCCATGCCAGGCCGCTCCGGCCCCCGAGCCCGCGTCCTCCGCCGCGCCCGAGATCTGCCCGTGAAGGACACAAGGGGCCAGCGCCGCCTGCTCTCGGTTCTCCTTCAGGCCGGTCGTGGTCTCCCGGAGCAGCCTCCGCGCCCCGCGCCGCTCCCGCCTCCACTAACAACCCCGGCCTCTCCGAGCCCTGCGGCAATTGGGTTCCCGCTGCCGGGGCCGCAGCTGCGGGCGGCATTGGCCGCCTGGGCCCGGAGTCCCCGGCACGGGCCGAGGCCGCCGCGAGCGCTGTGAAAGCGGGAGGGCGGAACGGCCCGGGCGCTCCGCCGGCGCTCGGAGCGGCACTTACCGACCGCCTCGCCGGCACTGCAACTCGCGCGCGCCACACGCCGCTCCCCCCTCCAGCCCGCACACGGTACGGCCCTGGCCCGCGCGGCACGCCGGGAAATGGAGTCTCCGGCCGCGGCCGCTCGGAGGGGCGGGGGCGCGGCGGGACTGCAAGGGGCGGCCCTTGGGCGAGCCCACGGGGGACCAGCGGGGGGAGCGGCGCGGGGGCGCTGCGCTTCGACGGCCTCCGGGCTGCGCTGACGCCTCCGCCCTTGCTGCGGGGATGTGCGCAGCTCAAACCCCGGATTGCAGGATTGTTACCTCCTCCCGTTCGGTAACTGCAGGGTAATGCAATCCCACTTTATCAGTGGTGTTCCCAGAAAAACCATCTTCTGCGCTCTTAAAAAAATTTCGAACTTAAGGATATTTCACAGAATCAACTAGGCTGAAAAAGATCTTTAAGACCATCGAGTCCAATTTATGACCTAACATCACCTTGTCAATTAAGCCATGGCACTGAGTGCCACATCCAGTCTTTTCTTAAACACCTCCAGGGATAGTGACTCCGCCATCTCCCTGGGCAGCTCATTCCAATGTTTAATCACCCTTTCAGTGAAGAACTTCTTCCTAATGTCCAGCCTAAACCTCCCCTTGTGCAGCTTGTGTCCCCTTGTCCTATTGCTGGTTGCCCAGGAAAAGATGCCAACCTGGCTACACCCTCCTTCAGGTGGTTGTAGAGAGAGATGAGGTCTCCCCTGAGCTTCCTCCTCTCCAGGCTGAACAACCCCAGCTCCCTCAGCCACTCCTCGTAGGACTGGTACTCCAGAGCCTTCACTAGTCCAGGTAGACAACATCCACAGCCTTCCTCTCATATGCCAGGTAGGTTCCCCTGGTCCTAAAAGGAAATACGGTTGGTCAGGCAGGACCTGCCCCTCCAAAATCCATGCTGGCTGGATCTGATCCCTTGGGCATCATGTAGGTGTAGTGTGATTGTACTCAAGATAAGCTGTTTCCTAAACTTGCTGGGCACCGAGGTCAGGCTGACAAGCCTGTAGCTTCCCAGATCCTCCTTTCGGCCCTTCTTATGCATGGGTTCACATTGGCCAGCTTCCAGTCATCTGGGACCTCCCCAGGGAGCCAGGACTGATGGTAAATGATGGAGAGTAGCTTGGTGAACTCTTCTGCCAGCTTCCTCGTCACCATAGGATGGATCCCATCTGGTCCTATAGACTTGTGAACATCTAAGTGTCTCAGCAGGTCACTAACTGCTTCCTCCTGGATTACAGGAGGGCTATTCTGCTCCCTGTCCCCATCTACTAGCTCAGGAGATGTTGTCCTGAGGATAACCTGTCTTATTGTTGAAAATTGAGGCAAAGAAGGTGTTAAGTACCTCTGCCTTTTCTTCATTGTTGGTAACTATATTCCCCCCCACATCCAATAAAGAACAGAGGTTTTCCTTGCTCTCCTTTTGCTATTAATGTATTTATAAAAACATTTTTATTATCCTTTTCAGTTGGTTTTCAATGTTTTCTCACCAAAAGCTCTGCAGCAAGGAGAAGGCTTGCATGCATATATGAGTATATACATACATATATCAGAAATCATGAGAGAAGGTAGAAATTACAACTCAGAGCCCTCCTTTTCCACATCTATGAGGTGCTGGAGGGGCACTGATGTTTTTATCAACTAGAAATCAAAACTGCTCTTTGGTGAAAGGTATGGGTTTGACCTGGGCACTAAGGATATTTTATTTTGTGAGTCGGAGTATTGCAACACATCAGGGTTGGGTGTGAGCAGTCACCTACACAGCCATATAGCACATGGGCTGGCAGCACCTCTGCCCATGGTGCTGAGGGGTGCTTTTGTGCTCTCCCCAGTGGGATTGTGTTGACAAGAGCTGCAACACTTTTCCTGCTGCTGCTGAACGTGAACCAAATGTTTTCCTTCATGTGGTCAGATCCTCAAGCAGTGTAAATAGATAACCTGACCTGTGCAGCTATACTTAGTATTGATCATTCAGTGAAGTGCACACATGGCTGTCTAATATCAGCTTATACTTAAGTATATTCCAAAGAGATGTGTATGATAAATATCTCAAAACTTGATGTTCTCCATTCATGAGAATGAGCCCGTAAAACAACTGTGTTCATCAAGAATAAAAGAGCTGTTGGCAACTAGGAAAATAATTGCAGAATGGAAAAAAAACCCCAGCTTTCTCTGCAGCTAATCTTCACCTCCTTACAATAAGAAATTAAAATGATAAAAAAATTATCATATTCAAGGTTCAATGCAAAACCAATCTCTCCACTAAAGCCTTCTTGCAATAAAGGTTACAATAAAAGAGAAGAAGAACAAAGAAGAAAATGAAAAAATGTTGCTGAATCATCATAAATAATGTAAAATATTCATATTGTCTGTAGCAAATATCTAGCTTGAGAGTCACCCACTTGAAACTTAGCATTTCTGATTGAACTCTTCTCCCATTGTGAAAAGAAGGAAACTCAGTGTTGTTTCCAGTCAATATCGTTCTGAGAAAGAGAACCTGCAATGCAATATAATACCTGAGAGCACGTGTTAGAAGTATTTGGGACAGCTACCAAATACCAGTATTTTACAGCTACCAAAATTAATCCTAATACTTCAGAAGGATGCCAGAGACCAAAACCAAAATGAGACCAAAAGGTTCCTAATAATTCTTTGAGAGTTATTTTTCCCATCAGGTTTCTGGAAACACTGACACAAAGCAAGGAAAGCATCACTGTACTGCATTTCCATTCATATTTGCAGGAATGCAGTTGCACTCAGAAGAATAGAAAGGGGGGGGGGGGGGG
>VYZT01002622.1:0-36738 GCA_013400735.1 Pomatostomus ruficeps
TTTACCAGCCCTTGAGGCAACAGTAGGGGATAAATTAAAGGTAAGGGGAGGTGGAAGAACAATCCCATCCCAGTTGGTTCCGCCCTGCAGCTGGGAGGATGTGTGGGTGCCTCCTCAAGGCCCCTCTGTCCCTCTCTCTGTGACTTTCTGGGTATCAGGGACACGGCCACCCCGCCTGCAGAAGGATAAATGGCTTTATTTGCACTGCCAAGCTTGGCTTGAGGGGCTGGGAGGTTTTTTAGCCAGGCATTGAAGAAATGGACAGGACGGATCTGCAGGAGGATCCCAGAGCATGAAGAGGAAGGAGAAACAAAGATTTTAACCCAATGAGTGCCTGTGGGCTGGGTTGTACCACTCCAAGCACGTGCCTGTGCTCATAGCACCAAAACAAGGGAAAGGGTGAGAAACACAGGGTAGAAAATATATTTAATTCTGAGAGGGCTGCTCTGTCCCCATAATCCTATTCCAAACTTATTTTTCTGGATCAGACCAAGCTCCTGATGCCAGCCCATGGCTGTCCAGCTGGGATTTCGGAGCCTGGCAGGTGACCAGGTCCCTCTGCAGTCTTACCTAAGGTCTCCACTATGGGCAGCTTCTTCACAATCACCTTCCTCTTGGCCATGCGCAGCACCCCCAGCACCAGCGTGACGGTGACCACGATGGGCAGGCCCTCGGGGATGGCGGCCACGGCCAGGCTGGGGACAGCAGAGACACGACAGCCTCAGCAAGGGGGCCAGGCCACCAGTGCTGCCCCAAAAGAGCCCAAGGGACATTCCCAGGGCTGAGTTTTCTTAAGGGCCTGAACAGGGTAACCATTGGCACTCCTGGCACAACGTAAATACAAAATCAGGGTATTCATTCAGCTCTTGGACCTTTCCCTGGCTTATTTTGACAGAGCAGTTATTTTTCTTCTTTACATCGCCAAAGAGCGTGAATTTCTGGCTAAGAAGGGATTGAGCGGCTGGTTTCATTTTGTTTATTTAACTTTCTGAGGATGGGAGTTGAATATTCCCTGGCATCAGGGCTCACACGTTGGCCACCTGCAGCCCTCACCTCCTCTCTTCCCCTGCTCTGGGGGGACAGAACCAGCTCCCCAGGGGTCCCCACCAGCAACCAGAGCAACAGCAGGACCTGCGACACCTGATGCGCTGGAAAAATCCTGCCACAGTCTGTATGCTCAATATTAGCGATTCCTTGGGACACTCTGAACGCCTCCAGGGATGTGCAAAATGTAACCCAGGAGGGCTTGCAAAGCCATCATCTGCCCTCCAAAACTCAGCATGAACCACTTTTCTCTGCCACCACGTCCCCCTGGGAGACAGAAAAGTGGCACTGAGCCAGTTTGGCTTCTCTGTTGTCTCCTCACCTGGGATTTTTTTTATTTTATTTCCACAGAGCAGTTCCTTTTTTTAAGAATTGATTTTAGAGCCATGACAACATCACGTTAACAGGTTTGATGGGCACTCCTGACAACACATTTTTATAGTGTTTGATTAAGAAGCTGTGCATGCTTTTCCATGCTGCATGAGATGGGCATTCCTATCTTTAGATGCAAATCCAGCAGGAACAGCAAAGAGCAATATTTGCTGTTGCTACTCTCCCTCTAAATTCACAGCACAGATAGGAAAGGGCATTCACAGCAGGAGGAGGCAGAGCTGCCAGTGAAGATTTTCAAGATACCAATTTACAAAATTAAAAAAACCCTCAAGCTTGTTTTTGGTCTCCTCCACTGTTTAAAGTGCACATTAACTTCACCAATGCAAGAGAAATATGTGTTTATGAAAGAGAACTCGTGTGAAACATCCATTGTTTTGAACTGGGAATTCCTTGGGACATTTCATGGGAAATCAAAGAGGAAAGGGCTCCCCAGTCCTCACCTGACTCCAATGGTGAACATGCTGAGGAGACGCTTCCCCTGCAGCCAGCCGATGAGCATTATCAAACCTGGGGGAAAATGATCCGATTAAAAAAAGAATTTCAACAATCTCTAACCTGCTTTAGCTGTTGTTGCAGAACTAAAAATGCAATAAGGTGCCCAGATCTCTCCTTCAGTGCTGTCTCTGCTGGATCCCCCAAAATCCAGGTAACCCACACCCAGCTTTGGGAAAAGCAGCCCAGGGGCACGGAGGGACCCCAGCCATGCAGGTGAGCACTGCAGCCACTCACCGATTATCCCAAAGGAGAACAGGGTCAGCTGCTTCCCCAGCCTGTCCATGCTCTTCTGCAGAGGCGTCTTGGGAGTCTGGAAAAGTTAGAGATCACTGGGTTTCCTCTACTCGTTGTGTGGGATGAGGGTCAGCTCAGAACAACTGACCCTACAGAGTCCTGAGCCTGGAACAACTGACCCCACAGTCCTGTTATCAATACACGGTCCCTGCAGCTGACGCTTGATGGCTTTTGTCTTTTCTTTTTATCCCCTTTTTATCCATGTTTATCCCCTTTCCCTGTCCCCTTCACAAACACTCCCTGTCCCTCAGCCCTACATGTGGAGAACCCTTGGAGGCTGAGATTGAGCTCAGCTTGGGGCTTCTCTGAGGGGAGCAGACGGAACATCCCGAGTGTCTCCAAAGCAGAGGCTCCAGCCTTGCCCGGAGCCTCCTCTCTGGAACAGGTTTGGACAGTTCCCTCATTGTGTCATTTGGGGGGGTCATTAGAATGGGGGACAGTTCCCTCATTTGTTCCGTTTCTCACTGGGGATTTGAGGTCGATCTGCTCATTGCTGAGCTCCATCCAATTGGATCCGCGTTGGACCCGGGGGTGCTGCTCAGCTGTTCCCACCTGGGCCGAGTTGTGCCCCTGGGATCCCATTAACCCAAGGGAATGCCCTTTGCCCTGCGCTGCTGGGGCTGCCTCGGGTTTGTACCAGCCCTTAAGGTGTCACAGCTGCCTTGGGCTTTCCCCCCTCAGCCCTCAGCAGGGTCTGTTGAGCACAGCCTGTCCTGTCCCTCTGTCAGACACTCTGGTGCCCCTCACTCACACGGGAGTTTTGTGGTACAAGCAGAACTGAGCCCAGGACTTTAACCCTTGGGACTGCTCCTGCTCCCAGACTTTCATCCAGGATATCCAGCACTACCCCAGACAGGGGCTGTGTTACCTCCTCAGCCTGCATCATCTTGAACACCTCGCCAAACTGGGAATTTTCACCTGTGCCAATAACCACCCCCTGGAAAAAAAGGAAAAAGAGAGATGAAGGTGGAAAAATTTAGAGAATCCCAGAGTGGTTTGGGTTGGAAGGGATCTTGAGCCATCCCATTCCATGGCAGGGACACCTCCCACTGTCCCAGGCTGCTCCAAGCCCCGTCCAGCCTGGCCTTGGGCACTGCCAGGGATCCAGGGGCAGCCACAGCTTCTCTGGGCACCCTGTGCCAGGGCGTCCCCACCCTCACAGGGAACAATTCCTTCCCAATATCCCATCTAAGCAGCCCTTTGCCATTCCTCTTTTCCTGTCACTCCATGCCCACACCAAAATATTCCATAACCAATGCCCAGGAAGAGGCTGAAGTTGCCAGGACTCACTTTTCCCTTCCCGTAGCGCACCAGGGTGCCCATGAAAACCACATTGCTCAGCGTGGTGATGTCCCCAGCTTCCAGCAGGACACCGTCAGTCTTGTTGCAAGGCTCAGCTTCTCCAGTGAAACTGGACTCATCCACCAACAGATCTGTAACCTAATAAAAAATTCTCATTTCTGGCACGCTTAAAGCCAGGAATTTCCCAGGCAGGCTCATTTCCAGCTGCATTTACCTCGATGAGCCTGAGGTCTGCAGGAACCCTGTCACCCACGGACAGGCAGATGATGTCTCCAGGCACCAGCTCCCGTGCTAGAAGGTGCTGCAGTTTTCCTTCCCTCAGGCTGCACGAGGCAAATGGAAAAAAAGAAGAAAGGGAACCGGGCTGTGAGGTTTTTATTCCTCCTGCAGGCTCGGGAATGTGGCTGGCAAGAAAGCAAGAGGCCTTGCCCCAAAGAGCCTCCAATGTAAATAAGAACAGAAAATCCTGAACAGAAAATCTTCATAGCAATGAGTTTGGGCTCGGTTTTCATTCATAAACAGATGGGCAGGTTATGGATGATTTACATTTCATAAGTGCCTTACACGTTATTTATACAGCAGAGAGGAGCAACAAGACGAATTGTGCTTTCAAGCTTTAAATAATGAATTGCAGATTCCTGGACCTAAAAAGAGGCTTTTTAAAGCTAGAATTACCCCTGGCATTCCTCTGTTGCATTCTGAGTAGAGCCTTCTGGGCCGTTGGATGCTTCTGGTGTCATATCATAAATAAATAAAGAACCAACAGCGGGGTTTGTGAGCTCCAGGGCGAACTTTGGACCAGAGGAAAACCCCGCACCTCTTTGGCAGGGCAAGGCTTCCCTGAGCCTCACCACTCTGCTCTGTTGGCTGGGACAAAACTGATTTGCAAAGACAGAAATAGGAAAAACGTTTCCTGTAATTCGGAGCACTGATAACAAACATCAAAGCCGTGGGGAGAGCGGGGTCTGCTCCACCCTGCAGCTGCTCCATGGGCTGTGACCTGGCTGTGCCACCAGGTAGGACAGGAGCCCCAGCGCCTGCACCTGCACTCAGGTGCTGCTTTGTGCCCATCTCTTGAGGGAAAAACTACCCTAAAGCAAAAAAAATATCCACAGGTGAAGTTTTTCCTGCCTGGGGGGCAGTGACATGCGGGATGCTGCAGGGATGTGGAGCAGGACTTTTCTGGGAGCCTCTTGTCTCTCAGCATTTATTCTATTCCATGGGGTGCCAACTTCTTAGTTCTAATTTTCCTATAAATTACAAAAATTTCTGATCATTCCTGATTATTTCATCCCCTTTCCTGTGATTTGTGGCTGCACCCACTCATGGTGACACCCTTCCAGAGACCAGGTTCTCGTTATATTCACAAGAGCCTGGAATAATTCTCTGCAGCCGCGCCTCACCAGTTGCACTCGGGGGGCACCAGTTTGTTGAGCTCCTCCAGGGACTTTTCCGAGCGATATTCCTGTCAAGGGAGAAGGAAGAAGAAATCCAGGTTACAGGAGAGGTCTGAGAGCCCCAACAGCCACGGCCACAGAGCAGAGCTCTGGAAAACCCACCTGGATGAAGGCCACGGTGACCACGATGAGCACGGCCTGGGGACAGAGCGGGGTTACAGGGGGCACAGAGAGCCGGGGGTGGCTTAGGGGACAGGGGACACCCTCCGTGGGGACAGGGGACACCCTCCATGGGGACAGGGGACACCCTCCATGGGGACAGGGGACACCCTCCATGGGGATAAAGAACAGGTGACATCTATTATGGGGATATGGGACAGGTGACATCTACCATGGGGACAGGGGACACCCTCCATTGGAATGGGGACAGGGGACACCCACACTGGGGATAAAGGGCAGGGGACACCCTCCATGGAAATGGGGACAGGGGCCACCCACCATGGTTACATAGGACAGGTGCCACCCACCGTGGGGATGGGGGACAGGTGGCATCCACCCTGGGGATATAGGACCAGTGACACCCACCCTGGGCATGCAGGACAGGTGTCACCTACCATGGTGATGCTCGCGGCGTCCTCGTACTCCTTGGTGACAACACTCACCAGGGCTGAGGCCAGCAGCAGGAGGATCAGGGGGTTTTTGAACTGGGAACATGAGAAAAATATGGAATGAGAGCTGCTGGAGCTGAGCTGGCTGCAGATCCCATCAGGAGGGATCCCATCAGGAGGGATCCCATTAAGATCCCATCAGGAAGGATCCCATCAGGATCCCATCAGGAAGGGTCCAATTGGGAAGGATCCCATCAGGATCCCATCGGGAAGGATCCCATTAAGATCCCATCAGGAGGGATCCCTGTGTGGTTTTGCTGCAGGGACCCTCCTGGCATCGTGTCCACAGTTCCTGCCCCACAGGTGCTGGGTGGCCTTGGGGACCAGCAGGATGAGGCTCACACCAAAACCCCTGAATTCTATTTTTCCCCTTTTTGCACAGGCAGCGCTCCCCTCTGCAGACACCCAGCACAGGGCTCATTCCAGAAGCTTCTCGGATGCACAATAAGGAGAAACAAAAACTTGACTGTCTTTCCAGAATCTGAAACCAGAAATCCTCTTTCTTCTCCTTTTTCATTTTTCCTTTAATTAATCTGCTCAAGGCTCCACTGGACCGAGGGAGTCAGGTGCTCACTGGTTTCCCTTTCAAACACAGATTCCCTTTTCCTACCTGAGGAAATCACAGCTCTGCTTGGCCGGTGTGGGAATTGATGGGAAGGAATTAAACAGATAAAGATAAATCTGCCTGCTCTGTGCAACAGATGTGTGGCCATGCTCAGGAGGAAAGCCAGGATTTACATTTATTCCTTGCTGGATCCAAAGGTGACAGTCCTTTCATTTCCCTTTAGAAAACCAAAAAGAGCAGCTGGAAAAAGCCAGTGGCTGTTGAGGGGTGATGCACAAGTGCAGGGTGTGTGGGACCAGAGGCACCAAAAATTGCAGGAGGATCAGAGATGCACCAAAGAATTATTTTGGTGTCCCTGTAGGAGAAACTGGTTCTTAACATTGAACAGAAAAAAAAAAAATCTCACTTTTTATCAGGAATAGAAGAATCTTTGAAGAGACTTAGTGGTGATTACCAAAAGCTTAAAGAGTATAAATTATATATATAAAAAAAAGGATAAACCATGAAATAAAAATTAATTATTTCAAAGCAACTCAAATCCTTGTGAATCAGGATGAAAATCAGTCAAGTCACTGGTTGGAAATGAAAAATAAAAACAAACAAACAAACACAAGACATTTCTTGTCTGGTTAAAAGCTCTCACAGAGAGGTGAAAGATGCATTAAAAA
Source organism: Pomatostomus ruficeps (assembly GCA_013400735.1). Lineage (NCBI taxonomy): Eukaryota > Metazoa > Chordata > Aves > Passeriformes > Timaliidae > Pomatostomus > Pomatostomus ruficeps. The sequence continues at coordinate 6,827 of VYZT01002622.1, forward strand.
CTGATGAGAAATAGTTAATAAAAGAAAAACTCAAGGATAACTCAGCTGGGGAAAGAGAAGATAGCAAATATCCCCTTCTTGGTGGATTTTGGGGCAGCTGGTGTGAAATTGGGGCTGTAACAGCAGTGGCATCATGCATGAATGTCCCTGTCACTGGTGTGTCACTGACAGAGCCCCTAAACTCCCCTGAGCCCCCCAGCTCCCCTCTCCTGGGGGTTCAGGGCTTTCCCTCCCAGGGCCAGCTGAGATCAGAGCACCTCCCAGCTGCCACCAGCTCTCCTCAAACCTTCCACGATTTCATCATTTGCCTTAAAGGGAATAAAAATGCCCCAGTGATGAGGCCCCTGAGCGCAGCTCCTGATCTGTGGGGCTGTGTGGGGATGGAAATGTTCATTTCTGTTTGCAGATGTTATCTGCACCCTCCCGAGGCTGCGCAGGAACCTCACAGGGGTGTTCCCAGCAGAAGGAGCAGTCTCAGTGCCCAGGGCACAGCCTGTTCCAGCCTCTGCAAGCAGAAACCCTGAATATTTCCATATTCAGACTCAGGTCTCGTTTTTGCCAGGAAATGAGGATCTGTGCAGAACAATCCTTACCTGGTCCAGATATTTCTTCCACATTGGCTCGGTGTTCTCTACTGAAAATTCATTCCAGCCGTGCTTTGAGCGGCGCTGGAGCACGGAAAACTCTGAGAGTCCAGTCTGCAAGTCAACCTAGAGGGAAAAAAGCCCCAAACCCAGCCTAAACATTACATATTATAGCTATAAAAAACTTATTTAAGGCAAATTTATGTAAGCATACCAGGCAAGACCTTCATGGCTCAGTCCCCCATGAAAAAATAAATCTGCCTGTTATTTTTCTGCTTAAATATGTATTTTTGTTAAACTATAAAATTTTACCACCACAGAAACCCATAAAGTAAGCATAAGTTAATTAAAAAAAAAAAAGTATATTTCCAAAAGGGAGAAGCTGTATCATAGATGACAAATTAGAAATGTAAAATAGTTAAGGAATGAACTTAATTCTGGTTGCACTGTGAGAAAATAAAAATAAATATTCCCTGACAAAAATCAAAGAGAATAAAATGAGAAGGGATAAAATCTATTCTGCCTGGATTTAAAAAAAACAGTGAGGTCAGAACCCAAATTATTGCCAAGCACTAAAGCTTTCCCTGATGGTGGGGGCCGAGACAAGGAGAGGATTCATCCCACAAAAAGGCAGAGGAATTGGGCACTCCAGGAGTTTGCAAGCCAATTAAAGGCTGATTTTGCTGCCCTGGCAGATCCCCCCGGCTGATTCCCAAAATCCTCACGTTCAGAGCTCTGGCCAAGTCCTCCTTGTGGCATTTGCAGGCGTCTTTGGGGGCCAGCACGGCCACCTCCTTCTCCTGCTGGATTATTTTCAGCTCGCACTCCTCGCGGGGCTGAGGAAAGAGCACGGAGCACTCATTAGGGGAGGGCACAGTTCATTAAAGCTTTCCGGTGCCTCCTTGCTGCTTCCCTTGATCCCATCCCATCCCTGCCCTCCCCGTGCGCCTTCAGCCACCGCAGCGCTTCCCGAATCTCACGCGTTAATACCGGCTCGAATTAATCCTGAGAGCAGCCTCAGAGCCAGGGGTGTGTTCTTGTAGGGAAAGAGAGGAGCTGGGGAACCCAGAGAGAAGCTCCGGGTGCTGATCAGGAAAGGTTCGGGCTGTGCTGTCGGAGGTGTCCTGCCCGAGATGAGCATTGTCCCACCCCGGTGTCTGTCAGCCCAGACTCGGTGCTCAGAGCAAGGGAAACACCTTTCCCTTTGTTAAAAACATCTTTCTCCTTGTTAAAAACACCTTTCTCCTTGTGAAAAACGTAATAAACGAACTGAAAATGTGAGCTAGAAAAACCTCTGAGCCAGAGGGAGAAGCAAAATCTCCCCTCGCACGCCCAGGGCTGTTTGGCTCCACCACTCAGCCCGCAGGATGAGCCCTTCCTGCCCCGTCCCGGCAGCCCAAACCCTCAGCATCCCAACCTCTCCCTTGAAATTTCCTTCATTTTCTTCTCTAAAATGCCCTTCTTGGAGCAGCAGCATTCCTAAAACCTCTGCCAGTGCTGTGGCCACTGCAGCAGGCTCAGTGCAGAGAGGGATAACCTCACCCTTCCCAAGGGACAGGAACTCCACTCCCTTTTTTCTCCATTCACAGAGTACACGCGTGAGCGTTCGCCGAGACAGGAACCCCCCGAGAGCGTGGCTGGAACCTGGCAGCGGCTCCCAGCACCCTGGAATGTTTGCTGTGGGATGCTCTCAGGTCTGGCTCACCCCCCTGCAGGGGTGTTTGGGGAATTGGCCCTCCCAGGAATATTCAGGAGCTTTCTAGGAACACCCAGCGCTGTGCAGTCTAAAGCCCCAGATAAACAAAATCATAAATGCAGAAAATCATAAACGCAGAAAATGTCCTTGGCTGTTCTCTCATGGAATTGGTTCCGGTCCTGTGGCTGCTGGAGAGCTCGGAGCAGCTCTAAGCCTTGCCCCTGGAACAGGTTTTAGCCACATCCCTCTGCTGCAGCCCCTTGTCATGGCCGTTTCCTGACCCACAGCTCAGCTGCCAAAACGTGGGATGCCAGCACCCACCTGCTCCTTTTTCCCAGTGGAAAAGCCCAGGACTCTGGGATCCCTTGGTCTGGGCAGGGCTCGTTTAGAAGCCGTTTTCCCCCAAGAACAACCTGCCTTTCCAAAACCCCAGCAATTTGCCCAAGATCTCCAGGAATTTTCCTGTTCCCCTGTTTCCCTTAAGTTGCACCCACCACTGCTCCCCTTTTTGAGCCATCCCAGCACTGGGCATCACCTTTATTTCCACACCTCCTTAACAGAGCTCTCTAGAAGGGACAAAAATACTCCTTCCTCGTTTAAACCCCATGATTTACGTGTTTGGGTGTCCTGGTTGTACAAACTCATCAGTTCCCTGTAACTTTGCTGACATCCAGACACTGAAATCCTGAGGGACACGTATGGAGATGGAAGGGTTTGGTGGGAGGAAAACACAGGGACACACACATCCCTGAATTCACTCCCGTCCTGATTGTGTGGCCTCTCCAGGCTCCTCCGTGCTGCAGGTGACACACACAGGTGACACACACAGGTATCAAGGTGCAGCTCTGCCCGGGAGGAGTTTAAATTTTAATGAGAGCAGCTGGAGGGCAGGAAGGGACCCGGACACGGGGATAACGTGCCTGCAGTCCCCACGGGCGGCGGGGCCCAGCTGTATCAGCGATATTTACCTTCAGAGAGGTGTGGAGGAAATGAATGACAAAGGCCCTGGATGTGCCCGAGCCGCGTGTGGTTTCTCTGGAAATGCTGGCAGCTCCCTGCTCCTGCCAGCCGGGGGCTCAGTGACAGGATCAGCTTTACTGGGGTGGGTTAGCCTGCACCTGTAGGGATTTCCCCTCGTGAACGTGGCACAGATTTCCCACCAGAACAGCCCCATCTGCCATGGCCAGGTTGGAAATGCATCAGTGGGGTCCCTCCTGCCCTGGGTGTGCTGCCAGTGCTGAGCCCCTGTGCCCCAATCCCATCCCACAGATGCTGGGCACTGTGTCCTGTGCAAGTCCCTTCATAAACAACCCTCCTTCCCCTGAGCATTTCTCCCTTTTCTATCCCAAGCAGATGTGGGTTACCCTCAATCCCATTCACATTTATAACCTTTATCCTTCGGGCTCAGCCTCCGTACAGCAGGGCAGGAAGAAATAACAAAAGGGCGATTATCGGTTTATCTACTGCTGGGCAAGATCAGGGGATACTGGAGGCTGTAAAGAGCAGCTGGCGTGGCTGGGAGCCACCTTGGAGGTACCTGAGCATCCCTCATCCCCAAACAATCCATCAATTGTCCCGCTGAGCAGCCCATGGGGAAGGGAGAGAGCGTGGGGCTTTCTGCAGAGCACACAGCCCTTTTTGTGTGCTCTGGCAACCGGCCCAAAATATCAGTTCTCGGGATTTCCCCCCACCTCTGCCTCCACTGAGGCTTTGCATTTTCTTTTCCCTGTGTTAGGTTACTTTGGAGCAGTTAATGGACTGCAATCCAGAGTGGGCTGGGTTCTTTAGTCTCCATGAAGCCACTTCCAAACATTAAACTTTACCCGTGCCAAGAATACAATAAATCAATCAAACCATTCTCTCCAAAGCCTTTTACATTTCTTTTTTTTTTTTTTTCTCTTTTTGGTGGACATGGCAGGAAAAGCCCCATGTTCCAGGGATGCAGGCAGGATCCAGAATCCACCTAGAGCAGCCCTCAGCCCTGCAGGTGAGGGGCTGCCTTGCTGGGCTCCCCTCTCTGAGCTCCCAGCCCTTTCCCCCCCACCACCGTTTCTGCACCTCCCACACAGTTCCTCACTCATCTGTTGCACATCTACCACAGAATTCCAAGATTTTTTACATGAAGCAAAGATCTGGTCTCCCTGCTTGCAGATATAAACTTCAGATCAATCCCTGTGATTGTTCACAAGGCCAGAGGTTTTCAGTAAAGCTGATTTAAAGCAGCCCCTCGAGAGTCCCGCCCTAGGCTGTGCCCACCATGACCTGGCACGTGGTCAGAGGGAAAGGGAAGTTCTTGGTTTACCCAGTTCCCATTTTAATTTTTCACTGCTGCCTGCTTCCTACCCCGTTCCAAAGCTCTCCTCACCTCCCTGTCCTGTGGACCAGAGCTAAAACTCAAGAGGGGTTTGCATTTGGGAGTAAATACCTGCCACTGTTTGTTTTGGCACAGCATAAATGGTGCAGCCCAAGAACCAGCCAGACTCATTGCCAGCGGCCTCCTGCCTCCGTGCAATCAGCAATCCCAGCTTCCCACCCAGCCAGGCCACTGAGATTTTCTGTAACCCCATCAGGATCTGCTTTTCCTGGGATTCTGGGCTCTGTGAGCAGTGCAGGGCAGCACTACCCGAAGCACTGTGCAGGGTAAGAGTTCAGAGTCTTATTTTCTTCTCCCTGTAATGCTGAGCTACCCCACAGTGGAGAGACAGAACTGAGGAAGGGGATTAGCTGAAATAATATCTGGGAAAGGCCTCAGCCAGTCAGGAAAAGCACCTGAATCTCTCCAGGTGTGTGGATGGAGGGCAGTAAGGGCAAACCCCACGTGCTGAAGGAATTAAATAAATGGTGTTCACGTGGCAGAGCATTCCCATCTGCTGTGTGGGAGAAAAAATGGGGCTTGAGCCACGGAAACCTGGTGCTGAGCAAATAACCAGATAATCCCAGACCGGAAGATTTTGTGGCGAAAACCCAAGGAGAACAGCAGATGTGTCACCCAAAAAACCATCACTGTTCACTCCTTGGTTCATCTGCACCGAGGGCAGGCAGTGAGAGCAGGGAGGGGACATCAGGGCTTGCTCAGGAGCATTTTCCGGGAAAGGAGAGCCCTGTTGCCAGGGGGACTCTGCAGCTCTGAGCCAAAACTCTCCTTGGCCGCTGGTGACCAGCCCTGACTGCAGCAACGGCTCAGAGGAGAGCCCGAGGGTCACAGCCCAGCGTCCCAGCCCAGGTTCACAGCTCGAGGGTCTCAGCCCAGGGTCACAGCTCGAGGCTTACAGCCCAGGGTCCCCGCCCAGGTTCACAGCTCAAGGGTCTCAGCTCAGGGAGACGGCCCAGGGTCCCAGCTCAGGGTCCCAGCCCCTCTGCCAGTGACCAGCACTGGTGACAGGGGTGCCCTGGGGACAGGGGGTCCTGCTCTCCGTTTCCCCTGTGCCGAGGCAGCGCTGTGCCCGTGCTCCAGAGAGCTCCCCCGGCCGCACTCAGGGCTCTCCCATGCGGTTCCTCAATTGGGAACCTCCTCAGAGCAGAGAACAAAGTTCCCGGGAGGATTCGGGCCTCACCTCTGTGTCCCTGCAGAGGAACAAGGCTCCCCATCACTCCCGGCCCCTGGCAAACAGCATTAACCTCGTCCCCCGCTGCCGGGAGCTCTCGGCTCGCCCGGAGCTGGGGGAGCGCCGCGCCAGCGCTCTCCGGTTACCGGTGGGACCAGGCAGGCAAAGCAGACAAAATTAACCCCAATTACACAAACTCTCCCAGCAGGTCCAGGCAAGAGGCACGGGCACTCCTCACCTCCTCTTCCGGCTCGCCGCTTCCCAGGGGCTGATATTTCTGCACGAGGCGGAGGAGCGACCTTTTCTGGAAGAGTTTGGCGAAACTCCCTTCGCCCATCTTCGCCGGGAGCGCCGCGGGGGCCAGCGGGACGGGACCACCGGCCGCGGGCAGGGCTGGCTCCGCTTCCCCCGGAGCCCGGGGTGACCTGCGGGGACAGGCACCTGTGCTGCCACCGAGTCACGCCCGGGGAGGGAGGGAGGGAGGTGCGAGCCCTCCGAGCGTCCCCGCGGGGGCTGCGCCCGTCAAACCCCGCCGGGAGCCCGGCCGGGGGTGACACCGAGCCCGGGACAGGAGGGACGCGGCTGGAGGGGCGGGAGCCGCACCTGCCCAGCAGGTTGAGCTTTTCCCCCGCCCTCCCGAGGATTGCTGCGGGAGGAGCGTCGGCGGGGCCGCATCTCGGGCGGGCAGGTGGGGAAGGTGTTTCGCCAGGGCTGGCAGCGCAGGGCAGGACGGGTCGCACGCACGGCCGAGCCTGTTTGTAAACTTCCAGCCTCCTTGGGAAATGCTCGGGTCAGCAGCACGCCGGCATTTATGAGTGTTTACAGCAGGGAGAGGGCACGGATGTGTGATGTGGGGATTGGTAATGATCGTTTATGGAAACCACAGTGATTCACTTGTGCTTTCGTGGTGGATCCCGACCTACAGCTAAGGCCGGGCTTTGGTGTCCAGAGCTGGGTTTCAGTAATTCCTGTGGATCCCTTCCAGCTCGGGATAGTCTCTGGTTCTGTTCCTTTTTTCTGTGATTGTGATTCTGTGATTGATAAAGTTCATTGATCACATCGTTCCCGAAGATTTATGGTGCCTGGCAGGGAGCATCATGCTCTGGTTTGCCCCACGAGTCCCACATCCTCCCCCAGGCACTGTGACTGCGGGATTCGCTTCCCCTTAAACCGTCCCTGAGGTGTGAAGTGGGAGATTAAGATCCTCCTGTGACAGTAAAAACTGCACCGAGGGGATAAAAGCCATTCCCAGCCGGAGCAAAATAGAAGTGCAGTTTCCTGCGGGAGAAGAGTTCCCTCCAGGGACATCCTGGTGGCAGCTCTGGAACACTGGGGGTGGTGACACCTGGAGGAACATGAGGCCAAGCCCCCAGACCTGTGTGACAGCCCAAAACCTGGCCAGCCCTCACAAACTGCCACTTTTCCATGCAGCATTTCGGGGTTTGCATCCCAGGTCCGGGAGAAGCCGAGGAGCCCCCGGGACACCCCGCTGGCACCACCAGCTCCAGAGATCACCGTGTCCCGCCGAGGTGCTGCCGAGGGAGCGGCTCTTTCCCAGACCCAGGGGAAAACAAAACCATCGGGAACCACCCTGCGAGGAGCCGGGATCCTGTAAATCACGGCCGGGGCTTCCCAGCTCCTTCCCCTGCGCGGCGCTTTCGCAAGGAGCCGCCCGGGCGCGTCAGGCGCGGGGAGGAAGCTCCTTCCCATGGGAACGCATCCAGGGATAACGCCGGGCTCTGATTTTCGGGAATCTCACACTCAGGCCCCGCCCAGGGATTAGGTGAGGCGCTTAGCCAGAGTTTGGAGCAGATACAGAGGGATTTGGATTTTATCGTGCGGGAATCAGGAGGTGAAACCTCTCTGAGCTTTTTTATGCTCTTGAGCTGGTCCCCCCCTTCTGCAGCTGCTCCGAGGAGCTGGAGCACATCCAGCGGGCTGTGCCAGCTCCTGCCTGGCAGGGAATCCCTTCTCCTGCCCACCTGAGCGTGTTTGTGGTCTCCACACCCTTAGGACCACTCCAAATCCCTTCTCCTGCCCGCCTGAGCCTCTCTGTGGTCTCCACACTCTTAGGACCACTCCAAATCCTCGTGTTTCTGAATCCCTTCTGCCCACCTGAGTGTTTGTAGTCTCCACTCTCTTAAAACCACTCCAAATCCTCATTTTTCTGAATCCCTTCTGCCCACCTGAGCCTGTTTGTAGTCTCCACACCCTTAGGACCACTCCAAATCCTCTTGTTTCTGCCAGAAAAGTGGTGGAAAACATCTTCCCTCTCTCTAGGCGGGTTGGAAGAAAATTTCCCTTTGGTTTTCCCGTTGCTTTTCTCTCCCCAAATCCTCACCCATCACCCACGTGCTGCCCACGAGGAGCATCCTGGGGCTGTGCCGTGCCCACGGTGTGGCTGGGCAGCCCCAGCGTGGCTCTCATTAGCCACTGGGGCTAATTGGACAACAGGCTGATGCTTTCCTCATTTAACTTCACCCCCTTGGCACCAACCTGCTGCTTCCGTAGCTCCAAAATCCGGAATCCCCAAGGTGCGGGACACGGCCAGGAGGCCACACCCTGGGTTAGGGAGGGGGAACAAAGCCCTGAGTGGCGCTGCCAGGAATTCCAAGACAAACAGGACACGGGAAAGGAGAAGAACGAGTTGACGAGGGCGATAATGCACCGCAGCAATCCCTGCGCGGCGGTTTGTTACCCAGCAAAGCGGCAGCCGGGGAGGAGCAGCGGGGTTTGGGCTCAGGGCCACGTCCCTCTCACTCATCTTTCTGTTCCCTCCGTTCTGTTATGGGAAATTATATTTGATGAAATGGAACAAAAGCAGGAAAAAATGTTGCTGTTTGCCCCTCACTCTGAGAAACTGCTGAACAGACTCACGCTTCATTTTCTTGCTGCTGTTGATTTCTACATGTTGGGAAATCTGATGAAAAATTAATGTATTTTGCTGTCCCATGGCTCAGAAAACACTGGGAACAAACAGAATCAGGACTATAACGTTAAGAAAACACCACTAATACAAGTTGTATTTCTTCACGCTGTCATTTCCCCACCACAAAAACATAACACACAGGCCAATTGCAGCACCCTTATAGTATTTCCTGCTTAATTGGATCATAAAATTCTGGTTCTAAGGAGATTATTTGGGAAACTTTTTTTTTTTTTGGTCTTTTAAGTAGAAAATATCTGTTGTGAAGATACACAGAGCAAAGGAGCCACGCTCTGAGATTCCCTGAGGGATGTTGCTCTGAGGGCAGGGTGCTGCTTTCACTCCAAACCTCGCAGCTCCCGGCCCTGCTCCCCATCCAGACCCGGGGCTCGTTGCACTTTTGTTCCTCTTGTGCCACCTTGAGGGAAACAAACTCTGCTGCGCGGGCAGAAAGGAGTTCACTGCTACCCAAAAATCCAAACACTTCGCTTCTGGGTTGGGATTTTCCTGGGTAGAACTCCTGCTGCTCCTGGTTGTAAAAGCAAAGAACAGTTTAGAGCCACATTTCTTTTCCATCTTGTCCATAAAGGTCGAGTAAAATCCTTAGGTCTGTAATAAGGAAGGAAGAGGAATTTAATTAAAGTTTTTGGTTTCTTTTTGCAGAGTTTCCATTGCTTAAATTGGGAGACTCACTGGATTGGGGAATCAGGCTGGGTGGAACAAGCCCCACCATCCACATCTCTGGGAAATTCCCGAAAGGTTTTTTTTAGTTTTGCACAGCTTCTCTTGCTGTTTTGCTATTTTTTCTGCATGGAAAAATAACAAGGAGAAAATAATGGGAAGAAATAGGATTTACCTCTGCAGACTCACCAGAAACAGGTGTTTTGTTGTTTGTTTGGTTTTTTAAAATTTGCTTTAAAGAATCCTAAGTGATGCTGTAAATCCTTTTGCCATGGACAGACAATCGATTCTCATCCAACCCCTCCTCCAGAGGGAAATCCAGCCTGTGTGAAGTGGGAGAAGAAAATAACCCCCTGTATGAACCAATCCCTGCTGTGTCAGCAGCAAAGGGAAACCTTCAGCCCCCCAAAACTCTTTTATGGGTTGTCCAAATCTTGTGGGCTCTTTCAATGCTCATCAAACTATGGAAAACCTCCTGAAGGTGACCAAGACACCCCTGCACCACAGAGCTTCACCCAGCTCTGAGCCATGGCAGAAATGGAGCAATTTTTGATATTTTCCTGGTTTTTCTGCTTGTAGGTGTGGACTTTTTGGAGATCTATTTCGTTGGCCCTTCTGTTGATGCAGCTGTTGGTTTTAGGATGCTCTGACAGCACCTCAGGTCACGCTGTGCTTTTCCCACAAACAGCACTGCCAAACGACAGCAGCAGAAACCACATTTGCTTGCAATGCCATGGAAATGAGCTGAAATAAACCACAATTCTGTGGTGTTCACCAAACAAATCGTTCTCCTGAGGGCCGAGGTTCTTGGTTCCTGTCACACTTCCCAGCAGGAGACAGGAGTTGTGTGCACACCCCCTGAAATCTCCCTGTCCAAAGGGGTCATGGCCATGGGAGAGCCGAGTGATCCCAAGGACAATTTCACTGAGAGGGAAGAGCCGCCCCAACACTTGGGGCTGCCTGGGGTCATCTGAACCCCCCAAACCTTTCCGGGGTGGCAGCCCCGCTGCTGTCCCTGCTGGCTCAGCCCCAGGCTGGGTTTCCCTGGCTGCTGTGGTAGCAGGGAGCGCTCCTGATGAGCAGGTAGAGCAGGACTGGGGTGGGGCAGCTGGGGTGGTGGAGCCTGGAAACGCGGCTCAGCCTCTCTCCTCCGCCAGCTCTGCCAGCTCTGCCCTGCACTGGGCACAGCCCAGCCCTTGGTTTGTTTTTCCATTCTCTGAGAGAGCCCTGGCCTCCTGCAAAGCTCCTTGAGCAGCTGCTGGTGCAGCTCAGAGCACCTGAGCTGGCAGCAGGAGCACCGAGCCTGGGCAAACCGAGGGACACCTCGTCCTGGGCACCTCGTTCTGGGGCTCCTCGTCCTGGGGCACTTCTTCCTGGGCTCCTTGTCCTGGGGCACCTCCTCCTGGGCTCCTTGTCCTGGGGCACCTCGTCCTGGGCCCCTTCTCCTAAGGCACCTCATCCTGGGCTCTTCATTCTGTGCTCCTCATCCTGGGGCACCTCGTCCTGGGGTGCCTCGTCCTGGGCACCTTGTTCTGGACACCTCGTCCTGGGTCCCTTGTCCTGGGGCACCTCGTCCTGGGGCTCCTTGTCCTAGGGCACCTTGTCCTGGGTCCCTTGTCCTGGGGCTCCTTGTCCTGGGGCACCTCGTCCTGGGCACCTCATCCTGGGGCACCTTGTTCTGGACATTTAGGCACGGAGCAACTCATCCTGGGGCACCCTGTTCTGGACACCTTGTCCTGGGGCTCCTTGTCCTGGGGCACCTCATCCTCAGGCACCACCCCCAGGCTCCCCAGCACTGCCCAGCAGCTCCTCGTTGGGCAGGGGAAATGCAGGAGCCAAGGACTGAGGGTCTGACCCATAAAAGTGCCCCCTCTGGAAAGGGACATGGCTGGGGGTGTGTTTTGGGGTCTGTCACCTCCCTCCCGGCAGGCAAAATGGCTTTGTCTCCCCGTGTTATCTGAGTTCTCCCAACAGCTAAAATTTACAAGATTTGTCCTTTTTTCCATAATCCAAAGCTGAAAGTGCATCAGGAAGACACAACTGAGACTCGGCAGGGTTGAAAAATAGACTGGTCACTTTTTATTGAGCACCAGAGCAGAACCTGAACGTGTCCTCAGGGGTCTGGGGGGCCGTGGGCATTGCCAGCACTCGGTGACACACGGGGAGGGGTTCATAGCACCAAACACGCTGCAAAGTGCTCATGGAAACGCTAAAAACAACCTGAAACGGTGATTTCCTGCAGTGCCGCACCAGCTGCTGGTAAAGCTTCTGTCTTTGGAGAGAATTCACCTGCTCTGGGTCTTCATTTCAGTGTCTGAGGGATGTCACTGCTGAAAGCACCTGGACAAATCCCTTCTGCAGCTTTTGTTTCTGAGGTTCACAATTAATAACTTGAAATAACTTGGGAAAAAAATCCCCCCGAGCATTTTAGCACCACGAAGAAGGGTGATGGCTTTGATAACACCCAGTAAACAGAAATTCATCATCGAATTATTAATTTGTCCATTTTCTGTTTTTAAAAAATTCCTTTTCCAGGCAGAAAATGCCTCTACTGCCCCACCCAGGTGGTCGGGTCCGTGCTTCTGCAGCTGCAGAAAAACCAGACACTGAAGTGAATGTGTTCACTCCAATTAAACACATTTTGGGCTGCTTTGCGAGCTTGGGTTGAGATTTGACGTTTTAGTCTTTCAAATCTGTGGATGCTCAACACCAGTTTTTCAATTAGCTTCCTCACAATTTAGGCACGGAATTTTTTAGTTTAAATTAGAGCAGTTTGGCATTTACCCTCCGGGGCTTAGCAGCGATCACTGAAGGGCTTTGCTCATTTAATCAGAATTTGATTTTTTTTCTGCAGGAAGTAAAGCTGAACAAACCAATCCATTTCACCGAGCAGCACCAAGGAACGAGGCTGCAGTAGGGTAAATGGCAAATTGCTGGTTTAAACAGAGATTGGAGCTATAAAATATGGATTGGGGGCTGAAGAACCTGGTCTGGGGGAAGGTGATGAACTTTAAACTCCCTCCCAGACCAAACCAGTCCAAGATTCTCTGATTCTGTGGCTCCTGAGCCTGAGCAGGAATTAAAATCTCATTGCAGGAAGCTGTACAGGATAAAATTCTAGAAATAGCTGTGTCCGACCGTGGCGTTGCATTTAACACCTTGCACTTTGAAAAAGGCATGAAAAAGTGAGTTCAGCAAATGAAGATATCCAGGAAAACGTGGAGCAGCCCTTCAGCTGTTCCTGTGCTCTGTAAAACACCCAGGACTGGGTTTAGAACAGGAACCAGAAGAGCAGCTTGGCATCTCCCACCTCTCCAGCTGCAAACATCATGTGCAAAGCATCAGGAGTTTTATGGGTGTCTCGGATTTGGCTTAAACCATTTAGCGAGAGGAAAAAACAAAAAAACCCTGTGTTTTGTGAGTGGAAGCAGAGCCTTGCATTTGTGAATTGGGTATTTATGTGCAGCGCTGCTACTGTGCAAATTAAAATGCTAATTTCATGCATGCAGATGGGGACTGGACTAAACCACGGCGCAAACGGGGCTTTGCTGCCAAACAATCCTGGCTGATTTGTCACAATAAACACGACTGCCCCTTCAGACTGCCACAGGAGAGGAAAACCTTCACAGAAAATGTGTTTTCCACTCAACAGCTAAAGGAGGCTGTGAGGCCTAAACACAACCAACCAGGCCTGCAGGATTTATGGAAGCCAACACAAAGGGCCAGGAGTGCTGAGGAGCAGTGGCCCGTCTGCCACACAATCCTTTCATCACACAAAAATCATCCAGGATTTGCTTTTCTAACAGATTTAACAAATTATCCAGACTTCAGGCCTCTTGCTGGGGTTTTGCAGGTACAAAACCACAGATTTTGTGGCCAAAACCAGCACATTACAAGGCCTGGTGTGCATTTGTGTGTCTGTTTGGGTATTGCAGGAGGGAATCTGCTCCATTATTAACTCTCAATCTGCAGCTCACCAGCCTGAGAAAAGGAAAATAACCTAAAAACGTTTATAAAGCTGGTTCTGCCCCTAGCTTACACTTCCTCAGATTCTTAAGGCTTCAGGTTTAGCTGTTTAGAGTGGGTGCCAAGCCTGGTAAAACCTGGCTATAAATAGGAAAAGAAGAAAAATGCAGGTTTGTCTGAATTTTAAGCTGAGGAAAAGGCTTCTTTAAAGGAGTTGTTCATGCTGGGCAGGCACTGGATTTGATCCAGAGAACCTGGTTAGTGTCACCTATTTTAAAGTAGCTTAGATATAATATTTAGGTAGAATTCTGGTGTAATTTTAGTTGTGTTCAGGGGCCTGAAGTCTGGGTTGGTCCCACAAGAAGCACCCAAAGCACAGGCCCTGTGTCCAGGGATCCCTCGGAGGTGTTTGCATTTCCCTGGGACAAGGACAGCTGATAACCAGTGTGGGTTCCTTCAGGGGATCACATTCCTCCCCCTCCTGGTGGGGTTAAAATCTGGACTCATCCTGTTCCTTGATAATGACATTTTTGGGTCAGTGCTGGGCAGGGATCAGGGAGATGCTTGTGGAGACCTGGGACCAGAGTCCTTCCAGAACAGAGAGCTGCTAGGTAAAGCTTTCCTTGCCAGAGTGGTCCAGCTGGGTGGAAACCAAACAACTAAAGAAAAAAAAAAAAAAAGAAAAGAGGAATTAAAATATTTATCCTTCCTGGGCTGTTTGCACAGAACTTGTCCTTAAGTAGCTGAGTAATCTCACCAGCCAGCCTGATGTAGGTACAGACACTGAGCTGCTTTGTTCTCGTAACTCCCAGCTAAGCCCAAGTTAAAATGAAGCTGAAACTGTTGAGAAAAGCACCTTGGGACAGAGCCCTTGGTATAATAAATATTTTCATTCCTGCCTAGTGCAAGGCTGATAAAATGCACAGAGCCTTTGCTGCGGGCTTGGCTCTGGCCAGACACATGAGCCTTTACTCATGTGAGCGGGTCCCACTGCTCAGCACAACTGCTCACACACACAAAATTACCCACAGAACCCCACGCGCTGAAGGATTTGCAGGACTGACCCTTTCTGCTGTCTATCCAGAATAAACAGGTTTTTAATTTGTCTGGCAGGACACCTGCATCAGAAGAAGCCCCAAAGCACAAAGTTTGAGGTATTAAGGCACACACCAAGTTTTACAGCATTTATTTTTCATCCTAAAAATCACTCCATCCTCTAAATACCCACAAGGCAAAGGTTCTTCCAAGAAATCAGTTGTGCCTGGTGGAATGAGAGGGTTTCATGCACCTGTACAGGGTTTTAAGGTGCTGTCCTTGCTCCAGCATTTTGCTTAGAGGAAATATCACCTCAGACAATAAATTCCCTGAATAATTGCATTCCAAGCACCAGCTATTGCCACCCAGCTCCCCCTTGATTCGCAGGCCACTCACCCAGGCACACCTTGAATTAGCCCAAATGCTTCTGCTGGTTTTTCACGTAGCCGACCACATGGTTGGAATTGCTCCCTGCAAAACAAATAGCAGCCAAGTCAGGTTTGGGGTCAGGCCGTGGCAAACGGTTTCTCAGGGTTCTCTCAGCAGCGTGGTTTGATTATTTATTTCTAATTTATGTATTTATTATATAAATCATATTTATTTATTGATGGATTATCATTATTTAGCAATAATATTATTTATTTATTTAGTGATTATTTAGCAATTATTTAGCAATTTTCTCTGGGAGAGCTGGGATAGCCCACCCTGGGAGAGAGGAAAGGGAATCCTTTCATGGTTTTATCAGCCCAAGTGGCCAAATTTGGCTGTTTGTAAAATCTTGTATCAAAGGTGCTGCCTGGTTATACCTGAAAGTCACTTCCAGTCTGATCCTGATCCCAGAGGGAGGAACGAGGAGCTCTGAGGCTGTGAGGAAAGATCTGGGAGAGGCTCCTGCTTTCTTTGAGACCCGGATTTGTGAGAGGGACCTGACACCTCTTGTGGCTCAGGGAGCACTGAGGGTTCACTGGGCTCCACTCATCCCTGATTTCTTACCCTGCTTTTGACAGAGCTCTGTGCTCAGCTGCAAAGAGTCCTGGGCCAAGAGCAAAGCTCCAAAAATATGCTTAAAAGTAACAAAAGATTGTTGGGCTGGGTGGTTCCCCTGGCAGAGGGCTGCACCATTTAATTCATCCTCTCACAGCTGAAAATTCTGATTCTCAAGAGTCCACAGTCAGGACATTGTAGAGATCTTAACATAATCTGACCAAGACATAGAGAGTTGGGCTAAAAAATCTTTTTTTTCTATGTACAAAGCTTCATTTAGTAAGGTGAAAATTCCTTGTAAGCATTATAAGAATGATAAAACTTAATAACAACAACCACTTCATGCCAGCAGCTTACCAAAATATTCCTTGTAGTACTTATGCCTCAGGTTGTGGCCATCTGGAAGGGAAGGAACATAATGAGAACACACCCAGTGAGCCTTCATTTTCTGTGTCAAACCCTAACCTTCTGTGTCCAGCACAGAGAAATCAGAGATATACAAATAATAACCTCACAACGGGGAAAAGAAAACTGCTCTGTAGCTGAAGTAATTTGGGCTGCTGAAAACCTCCCATAAACTGCTGAGATTGCTGAGCTCTGTGGACACACTCACTGTAAGAGTGGGAATGGCCACTGGCATTTTATGATCTCTTCAGTTGCTACAACTCAAGGAATTAGAGGCTTTTCCAAATGAAATAAAATTTGGGTAACATTTCACACCTTCTGTTAGTATTTTACATAATTCAGGTTCCAGCTAGGTTGTTCTGTTTGCCATTTATAAAATTATTTCAGCTCTTAGAAATACTTCATGTCTAAGACCCCCACAGTTCTACATTACATTGGTTGCTACGGGTGTTATTAAAGAAAAAGTCATAAAAGAGATGATCCAAAAGCCCTGAAAAAACTCTTAATCTGTTGTGGAAGCAGCTCAGAGACCTGGTTGGATGCTTCCCCTGGTTTTCACAGTGACCAAATGGCAAAACTGATGTCTCACGTCTCTGCGCTGAGGTGATTTGCAGCCCAGTGCCAATGTACACATCCTGCTATTCAACAAATGCCTGAACAAGTTATGAGCTTTCCTGGAAAATACCTTGGCCTGTACAAAATCCTCTTTTTGGGCAAATGCATCAGCAGAATAACAGGAACAAAGTTTTGGATGCAGACAGCAAAGCCAGAAGGCAAAACTGGAATTTAAAACTCAGATTTCCCATTGAAGCGTGCAGCAATACATAAACATTTCTAATTATTGTGCTGTGTAGTAACGGCACACGCAGGTCACCACCTGCCCTGCTGGCACAGTCCTGCTGTCCTGCTGTCCTGCTGTCCTGCTGTCCTGGTGTGCTGCTCCCTTCCTTTCTGGTTCTGCCCTGCCAATATCAGCGTGCACGAAGGGAGGGAGGGAGGGAGGTGCTGGGCACTGACCTGGGTTTCCCCGGAGCTTGATGCACTGCCCGCGGTTGGGGATGCCCTCGGCCGTGTTGCCCGGGTTGATGATGTGGCACTCGTAGCCCGTGGGGCAGTGCAGGGGCTCGTCCCCATCCTCGGTGGTGCTGCACGCCTCGGCTGCAAGAGAAACCTGCGGGTCACCAACAACACCCGGGGAGCCAAACACGAGCCAAACACGAGCCAAATATGACCCCTGCTCCCAAGCAGGACCTCAGACTCCTTCCCATCAGGGGCAGCAGGAGCTGGCCCCTCCAGACCACCCTGTGCAGGCAGGGGAGCCTGGGCACACCTGACCCACAGCCTGAGCTGTGTCCTGGCACGGGTAGAGTATGGCAGCCCCATGCCCTGCACAGAACCCTCCCCACAGCCTGGGGTGCAGGGTATGTGGGAGCCCAGGGCAGAGACCACCCACCAGTGCCCGCCCTGCTTGTGCCCAGGACTCTGGGCTGGCTCAGGGGTTAGGGACACGAGCAGGACACTGGCACTGTGCTGCTCTGCTCTCTGCTGCACACCCGTGAAGCTGCTGCTGAATCCAAACCGCAGGTGTGGCTCTCTGCGGAGTCAGGCAGTGCCAGCTGCTGTCCCAGGCAGAGATTTTGTCACTTTGGCCTGGGACAGGCAGCAGGAGCAGCCCAGAATGGGAAGGCAGAGCACGACTCGGGCAGTGTTTGTGGCCATCCAATGCACAGACTTTGCAGGGCCACTCCACCCTCTCGTTTGCAGGATTTTAATTCCAAGGACCTCTGCTGAATTCTCATGCCGTGACTGATGGTTCTTATTTCCTTAATTACTCCCTGAAGCTGAGATGAAGGTGTTCAGATAAGAACAAATAATATAAGCATGACAAGGATGGATGAGGAAGAACCTATTTTATCTTGTTTCTAGCTGTGCAGCTCCAGTGAGCTGGAGGCAGAATTTTCTCTTCAAGAACTTGGAGTTTCCATAATAGATGAGAGTCGAGGCTCAGCGAGTCTAAAAACATCTGTGTAAGACCAAAGTGGGGAATTGATTGGCACTACCTGGCTCTGACTAAAGCTGATCAAAAGCTGGGTTAACATTTCCATGAAAAACCCAAGAACTTCAGGTGTCCACACATCTGGGAATATGTCAGAGAAGAAAACTCTTCCCCCCTTCCTACTCCTTCCTTATTTCAATTTTAGGTCTTAGAAAAAAATAATCAAAAACCCTTTCCCTGTGGAATTAACGTGAGCAGCTCGATCTCATTATCAGTCTCCAAACTGGGCCTGACACAGCTCTGCAGGAGTTTGCCAGGCTCCTGTCCAAAGCAGATCCACGAGCCACAGCCACAGCCCAAGGCATCGGGGTGATGAGGCCACTCTGGATTAAAGGATCTCCCAGCTCAATTCCACCCTCGGTCTACCAGGAAGCTGGCAGAAATTATCTGTGTGATGACAAAGCCTTTTTCTAGAACAAAGATAGAGCTCTAATTATTTGAAGAATGGGTACAAGCCCAGTTCCCTGCAGCATTCCCAGTGCTCTGCTGAATAATCCATATCCATAAAAAGTAATTGATTTACTGCACCAGAAAGCAGCCCCCAGCACCACACAGAGTTATTCCCGTGGAAATTCCAAACAGCAGCAGCCCCAGCAACCCAGGCAAACTCTGTGCATGAGGGAT
Organism: Pomatostomus ruficeps; assembly: GCA_013400735.1. Taxonomy (NCBI): domain Eukaryota; kingdom Metazoa; phylum Chordata; class Aves; order Passeriformes; family Timaliidae; genus Pomatostomus; species Pomatostomus ruficeps. Next base: position 25,329 of record VYZT01002622.1, read on the forward strand.
TTATTCCCCGTGGCCTTTGTGTGATTGTGGATAATGCAGAGAAGACAGAGAAATGTCCTGTACCTTGTAAGACTTCCTCTGGGCCATCCAGCAGCCACCCATTGCCTCCCAGCCAGCGGGGCTTGGGCTGAACCAGCCAGTCCAGGACTGTGGAAGACAAACAAGAGACCAGAGCGTCAAGAGGCAGCAGCCACAGGGCACAGAGTTGTGGGAAAGTCATGGATTTCCTCGGGGGACCTGATGGGTGGATCTGATTTTGACTGATATTTGTGCTCTTGGTGTCCCAGCAGCAAGGGAGACACGGATGTCACCCAGGGCCACCAGCACCTGGTGTCCTGGAGGCCTAAGCAGCTGCTGCTCCACTTTCTCATTCCTGTGACAGGGATTGATGAGATATCTGCCAGGGAATGACGAGATATCTGCCGAGATATCTGCTGGGGAATGATGAGATATCTGCCGAGATATCTGCTGGGGAATGACGAGATATCTGTGAGGGAATGACAAGATATCTTCCAGGGAATGATGAGATATCTGCCAGGGAATGACGAGATATCTGCAGGGGAATGGTGAGATATCTGCTTGGGAATGATGAGATATCTGCAGGGGAATGGTGAGATATCTGCCAGGGAATGATGCGATATCTGTGAGGGAATGACGAGATATCTGCCAGGGAATGACAAGATATCTGCTTGGGAATGATGAGGTATCTGCCAGGGAATGAGGAGATATCTGCCAGGGATTGATGAGATATCTGCCTCACTCCTGTCAGCACTAATTCAGGCTGGGATTGCTTCTTGTCCTGAATACACAAACACAGGATCACCAAGTGGTTTGGGTCGGAAAGGATCATAAAGATTACATTGTTCCAACCCTCTGCCATGGGCAGGGACACCTTCCACTATCCCAGGGTGCTCCAAGCCCCATCCAGCCTGGCCTTGGACACTTCCAGGCATGGAGCACAGAAAATTTCATCCAAGGAAAAGAACTTGCCTTAAGTGACTTCTACAATTTGACCCGGGGAAATTTTGCAATGCCGGTTGGCCTTGGACACCTTTTTCACTCATTGATGCCCCAGAACCCCAGGTTGCTCCAGGCCCCATCCAACCTGGCCTTGGACACTCCCAGGGATGGGGCACAGAGAATTCCATCCCAGGAGAAGAACTGGCATTGAATGATTTCTATAATTTGACCCGGTGGAAATTTTGCAACACCAGCTGACCTTGGATGCCTTTTTCACTCATTGATGCCCCAGAACCCACAAGTGTGGAACTGAACTCCAGTCCTGACTCCCACTCAAGTCTCCCACCGTACATGGGGACCACCACCACCCTCCCCATCTCTGCAAGCTTCTCCTCCCCAGTTTTCCCAGGAATCGCCCTCTACCTGGCGGGGGCTGCACGGACTCGAGGCAGGCGTAGATGCAGCCGTTGTAGCAGCAGCGCTTGTGGCGCTCACACTCGGAGTCGGAGCGGCAGCTGGGCACCTCGCAGGCGCGCTCGGGGAGGCTCTGCGGCGGCGGCGGGCACCGGTCGTTCTTCTGGTAGTGGGAGCTGTGAGAATGAAGAGGGTACTCATAATCCTTGCAAAGAGAAGAAAAGGAAGTCAGGTTTGGCGTCAGGTGAGTACCAAACATCCCACCGGGGGTTTGAAGCGGTTTACAAGCGTCCCTCAGAGAGGAGAATGAACTATCCAGCTCCCCCAGCACTGCCTGACCCCCTCAGCGAGGTGCTTTGGAAACACCAAACAATCACTAAATTATTGTGTGGAACTCGTTTTATAATTGAGATTATTGCAATGAAAATTAGGAAGTTAAAAAAAATCTTTTAAAGTCTTTTATACTTTTGTGGGAAACAGAGAAAGACTTCAGGCATCCTCATGATGAGGGCACCAAAACACTTTGATAGGGAAGCTGAGGAGATGGTGGTGTTTTGGGACATGGAACAAACGTCCCTGGGAGCACCTCTGTCCTCAGTGAGCTCCTTCTATCTCCATCACCTTGCCTGGACCAGAATTTATAGGGGAGCCTTTCAAATTTAGCCACTGTGGAGTGCTGGGTATTTAATCAGAGACCACTTCTAAACCATGGGACGTTCTGGGTGAGATCTCACCCCAAAGGAAACAAGGCTGTGCTTGCAGCAGAAAGGAGCTGAGCTGCTTGCTGCACACCGACAGGACAAGGGAGGTGTAGAGTGGATTATCAGGCGCAGGTTTTTAGCAGGAACATTTCTGAGGCACCACTCAGGTATTTTTCACTCTGGGGTGATTCAGCAAAAAGCCAAATCCCTGCGGCAGAGAGGTGAATCAGCCCAGCCCACTCCTTTCTCACCTGTGCCTCAGCCACTCGCTCACCCCCGTGCTCCAGCCCAGCACAAAGTCCTCAGGGCACTCACGTTTATTACCAACCATTTAAAAGCTCTAATAAAACCAAAATGTGGATTCTGGATTTGCTATTTTAAAAGAGATCAGCATCAAGCCAGCGGTGTGAGGTGAGCACTGCCACGGCCTCACGAGCAGGCTGGTAAGAGCCATAAATACAAATAAATTATAAATGTGTATAAATGCACCCTTGGCCCCATCCCTGCTGTGTTGCAAAATCAGTGGTTAGAAACCGGGGGTGTTATTCCAAGAAAAAACATGGTGCAACTGTCCCCCAGGGGCTTTGAGGAAGTTTCACCACCAGGCTGTGGAGAAATCTGAGGTGAGGTGTCTTTCCACATGGGTTCTCCCAAAAACTGGCCAAGGAGAGGCCATTGCACAGAGATGGAGTATTAGAGAGACAGAATTCCTGATATTTTCACCAATGATGCTCTCCTGTGCTATTCCCGATAACAACAAACAATTTTCTTCTGTATTTTCCTTTAAAACCATTCTGTGACATTGTTTTCCCATGAATAGATAGGCTGTTTAAACTACTAAAATGGTTTGGAAAAACCTGATTTTGATGTTTTCCATGCTGAAGGTGCAAGGTCTCATATTAGTCCATTCCTCAAAAGCTGCAAACACTCCAGATTTGAAACAACATGGTGTGGAAATCAAATATATTAAAAATTTTTTTCTTTTTTTTTTTTTTTTTGCTTGTTGTTGGATTTTAAATAGAGAAAATTTTCAGCCCAGGTATAATTTTGGGATATAAGTGAGAGTTGAGCAATAAATCTGTGCAGCTCCAAACACTGCACAGGTCTCCCTGCTGGAGGGAGTGTCCATCCTGGAAGGTCACAGTTTACTCTTCTGTTTGAAAGGTCATCTGCAGACGGAAATGAGACCAAAATAATGCTGGCAAATAATGGAGACGTGAAAAAACCACCAAACAATTCCTGCAGTTGCTTCACAGATGATTCAGAAACCAAGGAGCCAGAATTGCGGTGAACAGCTGGCTCCATGAATGAGGTTTCCGTCGGGGAACAATGTAACTGCTGCAGCCAAATAGCTTTGGACCTCCTGACCTCCCTGCCCATTTTCTCTGGTCACCTCTTGCTCACAACTCGTTTCTTTCAAAATCAGAATATTTTGCCTTATTTGCTACAATAAAACCGTTGCCCCTTGTTTGTGTGTGCATAAAGCACTCCGCTGGGAAATGGGATTCCCTCGTTCCCCAGAATAACCTGGTTAAGGATGTCTCCAGGTTTGGGGTACAAGGATTTTTAAAAGCTCTCCCAGGACTCACAGCTTGCCTCTGATTTATTATTTTTGCAGATTGTGGTGACAGTCAGAATTTCTTTAGGGACATTTTTCAGTGCAGGAGGTGAATCGCTGTTTCCCAGGGAGATTTATTCAATCGGTGAATGACAATATCTGCCTTAGGGATAGCCAGAAACCGAGCGAGGGGAAAAGTTCAGAGTTCAGCTGAGGAAGCCTGGAAGTCAACAAGGATGAAGAAAAACCTGAATGGAATCACTCAGCCTCATAATTTCAACAGCAGCTGAGGGATGAAATGTGCCTCCCCAAAATCCCAGATCTGTTCTGTTGTTTGTGCCTGGAACTGATCCCTGAGCATGTCAAAGCACAGCTCTGATAATTCATGTTCTGCAAGGAGCCCCTCGAGGTGACACTGGATTTATTTCAGCCTCCCACCACCAGCTCTGGCCCGGGCAGGTATTCCCAAAAACTGCCCATAAATCACCTTTCCTCTGAGAAAAAAATACAGTCAGGAGGAGTTTAGAATTCTCCAGGATTTCCTTCAAAGGCCTGGAAAATCACATCTCATTGGGGATCAAAGTAGCAAACACCAGGCTGAGGGCAGGTTAAACACCCTGAAGGACAAGACCAAAGCCATGGGAATGATATTCTGGTTTGTCATTTTGGGGTTGGAAGAATGCTGCAGATTTCGGGTGGGCTCCAAGAAGATGCACAATAATGATTAAAAGGCTTGAAAAGGTCTGTGTGTGTGTGCAGGTTCCAAAGGGGAGCCTGAGGCTGCTCTGCTCACAGATTTGGGGGCCAGAAACATCCCGGGGCACCACGAGGGCACCCCAGGGCTGATTTATGGCAGCTGGCTGGAGGGTAAAGAAATTGCTGGGAGAGAATTACAGCAGCTGTGAGGAATTCTCCATTTCTGGAGAACTTTAAAAGAAGGCTGGGGTTTCTCTGAAACACTTGCTGCAGCTGACAGTGGAATGAAATCCAGACCGGCCCAGTTTTCCCAGCAGACACGATGGGTGTTTTTATGATGAACTGGAGCCCACTCCCAGGTTACTCCATCCCTCTGCCTTTTGGGATCAGTCCCTGCAGTGTGGGGGCTGCAGAGCACCAGCTGCAAGTCACCAAACCCAACAAGTGTCCCTCTGGCTGTAAAATACAGGGATTTGTTTAAGTGGGAAGTTCCTGCATCCCGCTGTGACTGCCAGGTTTTCTCCTCGCTGCAATCCCTCTTTGTCCCTTCTCCATTCCCCCCTGACCCCTCCTTGCCAAGCAAAACCCTTCCCAAGGGGGAATGAAAATCCCCATCCAGCTCCTCATCCTCACACCTGCTGGTCATTGGGCATCCAGCATTTCTCTGGATACTCCTCCTACCGGAGCTGCAGATTTTCCAGGCTCAGACCACACAGCCCTGGCTCAGCTCCCTCCCCGGTGTCCTCTGGGGGTCCCACAGGGATGTCTGTGGCCCTGAGCACCTCCATCTGCCACTCCTCCACCCAAGGGACTCACAGCTCAGCTGCTCTGCCCCCAGACCCTGATTTCCCCGTGCAGGGAACTCCCAGCGTTTGGTAGGAACGAAAACATCGCTCTGAGAAACCAGAGGGGCTGCCAGGACTGAGTCCTGCAGGAGAAGAGGATGGAGAGCAGAGCTTTCCCTCTGACAAGGCTTTGAGGAGGAGAGAGAAAAGCACTTTCTGTTTTCCCTGGATCGATGTTTCTGTCAATATGAGCAATTCCAGCTGAGCTTGCCAGCTCGGTAGCACCTGGATTCGCGGCTGCCAGGAAAAACAGCGCTTTGAGGGAGTGCAGGTTGAAGGAAGAGGATATGGCCTCGGGGGAGCCGGCTCCGCGCCTGCCAGGGCTCCTTATCTGCACATCAACATGAAAATTCCTGTTCTGCTCCTGCCCTGTCTCCCTGGGTCATTCACCTCACTGCTCCTATTAAATTTGAGCTTCACACTGAAATATGGCAGAGGAATATGTGTATAAATGCACGTTACAGTGAGTGATTTACAGGAGATGCAGTTCTTTCTATCACCATTTTCTAGTTAAAGTGCAAACCAGAGTCCCAAGAGGGGCTATAATGAAGAAAATCTCTTACAAAACCCTGAGGTGCCTTTCAAATACCAGCACAACGTTTCCTGCAGGATTTCAAGGAGAAAAGGCAGAATTTCTGTTCCCTCGTCAGGGACGAGGGATGTGTGTCACAATTCTGAGTCAGCAGTTGCACAAACCAAATGTTGCCATCCACAAACATCACCCGCAAAGTCATGGGCCTGGAAACATCCTTTTTGGATTAAAAGCTGCAGAAAACAGATGGAGGAATCCACATGGGACACCAAGGTGCTGTTTATGCACAGGCAGGGGCTGGAAGATGCAATCAGACCCAAGCATGAGAAATTAGAATGGTTGGGGCTTCCACCCAAGCAATTCCATGAGCAGGAACCTTGGGTCAGTGCTGGCTTCTTAGGGGACTTGGATGGATCAAGTAAAAATTTCAAATTTAGAACTTTTTGTTTCATTTTAAACAGCAGGTCCTAAAAGTCAAGCTATCAAATTCTTTTCCTTCGTTTTCTATTTCCAGGTCCTCCATGGCCATCTCTAACAGAGTTTTGGCCCAGGCACACCAGGAGAAGACCCAGCACCCTCCTCTCCATCCCAGTAACTCGTTCCTCAACCTCAGCTGAGGTTCAGTTCCAGTAACCCCAGTTCCAGTAACCCCAGTTCCAGTAACCCCAGTTCCAGTTCCAGTTCCAGCTCCCCGGGCGCCGCCGTGGATTTGGCGGCGGTGGCTGCGCTCGGTGCCCGCTGCAGCATGGGGGATGCCACAAGCGGGCACAGACGGTGCCACCGAGGGTCCGCCAGGGCGTGGGCAGCAGCTCTGCTCCCAGGGAACGCGCCAGGCACGGCACAGCCCCGGAATGGATTCCTTGGATCGCCGCCCTCCGTGTGATGGGCACGGCGCTCACCCTGCGGATCCGCGGGCTCCAGGGATGTACAAACCGCGGGCAGTGCCAGCATCCCTCCCTCGGGCACGCGTTATCCCCGGAGCTGGGCGCTTTTACCCGAAATTACCCCAAAAAGCGGCACAGGATCTGGGTGGGGAACCCTCCCTGCTCCGAGCAATAAATCCCATTATTTTCTTCCCCGAACCCGCAGGTTTGCATCCCCCTTCTCCCGGTCCCTCTTCCCCCGCTGTCCCGGGTGTTTTCCAGGGAAAGCCGCGCCGGTGCCTGTCCCTGCTCCCCGCGTGCTTCCCCAGCTTCCCCCGGCTGCAGCTAGGTGGCCAAAGTTCCTCCAGCCTGGGAAAACTTCATGAATCCCCGTTAGAGAGACAGCCCGCCGCTCCGAACACTCCTGATCCCAAACGCTCCACACGCGGGAGGAAAACTCCCCTTTGGTGGGAGCATCCCCCCGAATCCCCCCGCCCTCACTCACATCGTATTTCTCGGTCATTTTCAGCAGAGCGCGTTTCCACAGAGTCCTGGCACAGCCCGGCTCCGGCAGCAGCACCAAGGCACACAGGGCTGCCGCGAAGAGCTTTTTATAGAAAAGCATCTCCGGCAGCAGCCTGGGATCCATTTTTCCCAGGGAAAGATGAAATAAAGATCCCGGCACTCGGGATCCGGGCGGTTCCGAGCCTTGGCAAGGAGGGAGGGAGACGTGGAGGGAGGGAGGGAGAGAGCGAGGGCTGAGCGCTCTGAGAGCCGCTTTTCCCTGCGCGGCTTCTGGGAAGGGAAAAGGGAACAAAAAAAAAAAAAAAAAAAAAAAAAGGAAAAGAAAAAAAAGAAAAAAAAAAGGAAAGGAGCCCAGAGGCAGAAGCCGGGAGCTGCTGTTGAACTTCTTTAAGTTAGATCAGGTTCTCGGCTCACATGTTCACACAAAGCTCACGCTCCCCTCGAGTGATGGACGGGAAGATTACTCGGAAAGATTATTTTTAGACCTTTGTTCCCAACATCTGGCATCCTCCGAGAGCCCCATTCAAAGGCGAGGCGTGGGATCAGATGACAGCTGCCGCAGGGGGAAACGAAGGTCCTGGAGGGGTGGGCTCGGCAGAGTTTTGCAAACAGTTCCCCCAAACTTCCCGAGAGGCTGGGCTGTCCCTTTGTGGGCTGCCCGCTGTGCCCCCAGCCGGGGGTCGGCACCGCGTTTTGACAAAGTGATAACTTCATCTCGAAGGAAATGATTTAAGGACATGATAAACACTCAGGGGCTTTAATTAAACCGAGGTGACGTTGGTTTTCTGAACAGGGGAAAAAAATAAATTCGGGTGTGGGGTGGGGAAGGAAGGTGGTTTCGAAATTAATGACACGAGCACGGAGAAAGCAAGGAAGGGGACATGAGTCAGGCTGGCCCTGACAATGGCGGGGACGGAAGGAGTGGACGTGGGGTTTTGGACATCTCCATGGACATCCAGCGCCTGAAGGATGGGAATGGACTCCTGAAGTCAGGCTGAAAACACCCCAGAATCCAGCATGGGATGGAGGCAGAGCAGAGGCTGAAGGAGAACCAGGAGAGTGAGGCAGCTGTTACACACCTGTGTGTAAATGTGTATTTCTGCATGAATTTACTTTTACAGGCAGCAGGAGGGCTGTGCAGGGCTTGCTGAGCCAAATGGGGGGCTGCTTTTATTTTATAATTCCCCCTGAATTTCTCCTCCAGCAGCTTGTCCGGCCTCCACCTGAATGAAGGAAGAAACAGAACGACAGAACTCGTCGAGATGCAGCCACTCAGCCCTGTTTGCCTCCACTTTACCCCGAGTGCAGCCCCGCTGAGCAGGCTGGAGCCTTGCTGGGTGTATTGGATTTATTTTATATCTACTCTCAAACGGGCCTGCAGAGGGGTGTTACCCCCTGTGGACAAACACACCAAAAATCTTCCAATTATTCCTTACACCTGCAAGCTGTGGGAATTCACTTTGATCCATGCCCAGGTGTCGATGGCTGCACAGAGGTGGGAGCCAAAGGGTTTCATCTCCAGGCTTGCCAGGATACGATTGAAACCTGAAAAAAGAGCGAGGTGTGCATTAAAAAGCTCCGTATTTAGGGGAATATATTTGATTTATTTTGAGTTAAGGTGCTTAAAGGTTTTCTAGCAGTGACTGTGATTTGGGCAGTCCTCTCTTTATCACTATTGCCATAAAAAGGTTCTTAGGAATAAAACCTGTTCACTTCATGCCAGGGAATTCAGGTGGGAAGTAAAGCCAGGGCATGGGGGAAACAGAGGGGTGGGGAATGAAGAGTTAAACTGGAGAGGGTTCCCTCCCTCACAGATGTGCAAGGTGGGGTCCCAGTGGGACAGCACAGTGCCCTGTCCCTGCATGGTCTGGGATTCCCAAGGGAGCTCTGCTGGCAGGAGCTGGGAGGGAATCCCTGTGGGGATGCAGCGGCCCTGCATTGCTGTGTCTGTAACCTCACCCTGTTTGATCCACAGGTGCTCCTGCAGTAACGTGACAGTGATCCCCCGATGTGACAGTGATCCCCCCATGTGACAGTGATCCCTTGATGTGACAGTGATGCCCCGATGTGACAGTGATCCACCAATGTGACAGTGATCCCCCGATGTGACAGTGATCCCCCGATGCGACAGGACAGTGATCCCCCAACGGTGATCTCCTAATGTGACAGTCATCCCCCGATGTGACAGTGATCCCCCAACGTGACAGTGATCCCTTGAAGTGAGAAATGGTCATTTTCCTGCCAGCGGGGCTTGGGGCTGACAGGGTTTGGGGTGACCCCATGGCAGAGCTGTTTCAGGCAGAGAAGGGACAGGGGTGAGCATTTGGGCTGGAGAGGGTTTTGTGCCACAGAGCTTCACCCTGGACCTGGCTGCTGGGAGGGCTGTCCCAGCAGCGAGCTCCGGGTCCCTGTCACCTGCTCTGCACTGTTTCCCCAGCTCTCCTCTCCCCCAGAGTGGCAGTCACGCATTTGAAACAGAAATTATCCCAGTTTTCCTTCAAACTGGGTCATTTTGAAATGGTCATTTTCCTGATGAAAAGCTCTGTGTTTAACGATAACTGTGCACAGCTCACATCCACAGGTCAGCCCATGGAACAGTGACTCCCTAAGGACACGAGTGTCACCTTGGGATGCTGGCAGAGCTCTTCCCTGCCACCTCCACCCAGATCTCATCCCAGTACTGTCTGGAATCTCCAGCTGTGCTGCCACCAGCGCGAGGCATGCTCAGACAGCTCCTCACATCCAGAGAGGAACGTGTCCCTGCCACAGCACCGTGACCTCTCCCACCTGCGAGCTGATTGTCACTGCTCAGAGAGCTTTGTGTGTCACCACAGCACTCTCCAACTCCCTTCACAGGCACATTTCCCCTGTTTATTGCAATTTTGATACCTGCACTTGCTTCAGCCCCTCTCAGGCACACCCCAGAGCTCCCACCCCTGCTCTGAGGTGACAAATGACAAGGCTGCTTGCACAGAATAAACAAGATTTTTCCTTGCTGTATTCCCACTTAATTTATGTCTCTGTGCTGATTTTTCACTTGTCTGTGCTCTCGCCGAAACCCGAACCACCGCGAAACAACCGCTCACGATAAATCTCCCTAATTTAATTCCCTTTTCTTGTTGTTTCATATACTTGCAATCTGGACTTGGAGCAACTAATTCCGAAGATTTATGGCTACTTCAGGCACCATTTAGGGGCCTTTATTTTCGCAGATGCACAGCTTTGACATTTATCTGGGAAAAACCTGGGTCTGTGCCTTACAGTCCATGGATTGTAGAGTGAAGAAATGAGAATTCTGCAGAAGCAAAAGTCAACAGCTGGTCACGGGCTTCACACTAAGATGAAAGTTGATGTTATAACACTTAGGGAACTGGAACTCATCCTGCACACAGCTATTCCATGAATTCTTCCTGCCACCCATCTCCATTCCTCACATGCTTCTACCTCCAGCCTGTCTTGGAAACTAGGCAAGGGATTTTATATTTTTTAATAGGGTTAAGAAAAACTTCTCTGGCAATATTGGAAAAAATATTTTTTCTCAACTTTTCTGGATATTCATCTTCTTGGCAGTCCCTGGCTGGGCTGTGTTGTCACAGGAGAACTCCAGGACATCGTTTATCCCATTCATATCCTCATTTTTCCACAATTGGAGCTCAGTGAAACCTAAAACACGAGAGACCTCAGTCCACTCACTGGTGGAGGCCACTGCAGAGCAGTTCATGTGTTACCAAATTCAATTTTCAATGGCCCATTCAGACAAAAGAGAAGAGAAACAGTGGACCTTCTGAAAAATTTCTTGTTCAACATTGGCAGCTTTATGGCTCCAACTATTCTGTAAAGCATCCTGAGCAGCCCGTGAAGAAATTATAGAAATTATAGAAAACACACAGAATTTCTATATTCATGTAAACGAATAATAGCACAAATCCTTGCAAGCACAGCCAATGGCAATAGTCATAAATTTAAAATGTACTGGTAAGCAGGTTTCTGAGCTGCACAATTCAAATGCCAGGTGTTTGATGTTGTATGGTGATTTAAAAGCAATTATCACAAGAAAGAAAAAAAATTAACTGGTATTTTCTCTTGAGCTACAACTTATCCACACACAACAGCTGGGCCACAGTTTTTTACTCCAGGTGGGGCAATTCCCTCTGGTGATGGCTGCATCCACAGGGAGTGGGTGCAGGGCTCTCCTGTGCCCAGGGGAACCAGCGATGCTGGTACAAGACATAATTGAATTATTGTAATGGCTTGGCTGGATTTGGCTCCTGTTTCTGTGAAATCTTGGGCATCCATCAGGCCAGCAGTTAAAATTG